>PVKS010002128.1:0-124029 GCA_004027875.1 Aplodontia rufa
ATGGTCATATTACTGACTCTAGCTGACACTGCATGGAGCAAAAGACCTAGCCCAGATCATGTGAAATTAGTCATGAAGGCACAAACAAATTTTTGGAGGGGAGTAATTAAACTGTCATAGGTAACTAACACAATAGATAAACTCAGAAGTAACAACTCCATCTATCCAGTTGGGTCTCATTGCATTAAAAACTGCTCCAAAACTTTAGGCTTAAAACAACAGTTTGATTATCGTATCTCATGATTAATGGTCAAGAATCCAGAAAAGACTAGCTTGGGTTCTGTTGAAGTAGGACAACTTCATGGTAGTTATTTCTTAATGGCTCAGAGCGTGTGGATGCTCTTAAGGTCCCAGTCTGCAAACTGGCAGCGTCACTTCCACTGTCTCCTGTATGTCAGAGCAGACTGAGTATGCCCATGTCCAAGGGATAGGAAAATAATCCCCACAACTTTTTTTTAAAGGGGAGGGGGCGGGAGAGTTAACTGTATCTAGTTTCTCATGTAGCCCTCATTGCTACAACACTTCATTATGTACATGGTGCTGGGGTTCAAACCCGGAGTGTTCCACATGCCAGGCACTGCTCCAGCCCCATAGTCCCCACCTACCTTTTTCTTTTTTCTTTTCTTTTCTTTTTTTTTTTTTTTTAAAGAAAGAGGGACAGTGAGAGAGAGAGAAACAACTTTATTTAGTTTTTCACATGGCCTTAGTTGCTCCAACACTCAGTTGTGTACATCGTGCTGGGGTTCGAACCCGGGTCCTCATGCTTGCAAGGCAAGCGCCGGAACCGCTGAGCCACCGCTCCAGCCCCTACCTTTTTCTTAATAGAAAAAAAAGTTTTTCACGTGGCTTTCGTTGCTCCAAGACTTGTGTATGCTGTGCTGGGGTTTGAACTTGTGTACTCATGCATGCCAGGGAAAGTGCTATAACCACTGAGCCACCGGTCCAGCCCCTAGTCCTCACCTTTTGATGGACAATTGTCAAAGAATTTGGTCATCTTTTGTTGTTATACTATCCCTTCTTTTTCTGCCTTTTCTCTTGTTCTCCTGTAGAAAACCAATTTAACCATGTTTTTTTCCTCTCCAAATAAATGAAAATTCACAAGTTTTGTTTTCTCCTTTTTCTCTTACAACAGGAAGTATAATCTAAACATTCTTTTGTACACTTTTGTGATAAACATCTTTATTAATGTATTATTGCTTTATAACAAACTGTAACTAAAATATACAATTTGACAAATTTTAACTTGTGTATGTACTTGTGAACCACCAACACAATCAAGATAGGCCCATTACCTCCAAACTTCCTGTTGCCTGTGTGTAATCCTTCTCTCCCTCTACGTACCCTCTCCAGGCAACCACTGACCTGCTTTCACTGTAGATTTGCCTGCACTTTCTAGCATCACATGTAAATCCAATAATACGGTGTAAACTATTTTTTAAAATATTCTTTTTAATCTGGTTTATTTCACTCAGCAAAATTATTTAGGTTCATCTACTTTGTTGCATGTATTAATTTTTCTTTATTTTGTTTCTTTCCATGCTTGGGATTGAAACCAGAGCATGGCATATGCCAGATAAGTACTCTACCAATAAGCTATACCCTCAGCCTTATTTCTTTTTATTGCTGAATAGTATTTATTTATATGGACATACCACAATTTGTTTATTCATCAACCTATTGAGTGTTTGAATATTTCCAGTTTGGAGTACGTCTTGGCTTAACATGGACTAACATGGACTACATTAACAAAATACCATAGACTGGGTGACTAAAACAACAGACATTTTTCCAGTTATGGAGACTAGAAAGTCCAAGATCAAGGTCGGATTCAGTACCTACAGAGGGTCCTTCTGCATAGCAGATGGTCACCTTCACACATGCATATAACGCACACAGAGGGAGTGAGAGAAAGCTCTGTTCTCTTTCCCTCCTTACAAGGACACTAATCTCATCCTGGAGACCCCACTGTTATGACTTCATTTAAATTTAGTTACCTCTCAAAGACCCTGCCTCTGGGGCCTGGAACAGTTACTCAGCAGTTATGGCAGGTGCCTGGCATGTATGAGGATGCAGCACCATGTACACAACAAAGTGTAGGAGCAATGAAAACCAGATGAAAAAACTAAATAAAATTGATTCTTTTTCTCTTACTGTTCCTCTTTTTCTTTCTCTTTAAAAAAAAAAAAAAAAACCTATCCCCAAACACCATCACATATTGTATTGGAGGTTAAGGTTTCAACTTGTGAATTTTGGAGGAACACAAATATTCAGTCTACAACAGTGCTATTACAAATAGAGCTTTTTATGACAAACGTCCTTGTGTGGACATTTGCTTTAATTTCTCTTGGGTAAATAACCTTCAGGTAGAATTTCTGTATGTTATAGTTGGAAGGTGTCCTCTCCAAAATTCAGGTATTACTAATGTGTTAGTATTAAGGTGGGGGTTTTAAGAGGTGATTAGGCCATGAGGGCTCCTCTCTCATGAATGGGATTCATAGATATATAGCAGGGGGAAGGCAAGGGAGCAGGTAGGGGAGAGGAGAGGAAGGGAGAATAGGGAGGGATCTAGGTGGTAATTCTGGTTTAAGAATATATGCATATCATATTGTTACTTTATATGCATTTATGATTGTACAATAACTCCATTCCTTAACAGAAAAAATTTTAAAGACTCTTGAGTCTTCACAGCCTTATGCCACAAGAGGACACCACATTCCTCCCCTCTGGAAATATAGCAATGAGGTACTATCTTGGAAGCAGAGTCTAGACCCTCAACCAACCTGTCAGCACCTTCATCTTGAACTTCTTAGCTTCAAGAACTGAGAAATAATTTTTGTTCTTTAAAAAATGACCCAATCCATGGGATTCTATAATACCAGTACAAAACAGACACTGGATCAAACAGTAGGTATATATGTAACTTTTTACTAAATGGCCATGCTTTCCAAATATGAACACCATTTTTAATTCCCACCAAAGATGTTTGAGAATTTCAACTGTTTCCCATCTGAGCTGGCACTTGTATTATCAATCTTTTAAATGTTTAGCCATTCTATTAAATGAATATTGGTATTTCATTCTGATTTTAATTAACACAACTCCTAATATTTATGTAATAATCTGCCATTTATGTGTCTTTGAAGAAAGTGTCCATAAAAATCTTTTGCCCATTTAAAAAATGTCATTGTTTTCTGATTTTAATGGGTTGAGTGTTCTTTCTATATTTTGGGCTCAAGTTCCTTATCAATTATATACTTTCTTAAGATGACATGAGAATCAATTTTTATTGAGTTTTTCACATAACTTTCATTGCTGATACTTAGTTGTGTACAAGGTGCTGGGGTTTGAACCTGTGTACTTGTGCATGCTGGACAAGGGCCATAACAACCCAGCCACTGCTCCAACCCTCAGCTATGTACTTTGCAAATACTTTTTCCAGTCTGATTTCTTTTTCTTTTTGATTGTATAACTAAATTTCTTTATAAAAATGCTCCCAACAAAACAATGATACGTATATATTCTGAAAACTAGATTTACCCCCTAGAGCCCACCCTAATTGCCCACCCTTCCTCTTCCCCCTTCGTCCCTCCTTCCCAATACATCTCTACGAATGCCTTAGGTTATGTGTCACTACACCTTTGCTGGGTTTAATACATAAGAGTTGACCACCTTTCACACTGTCCAGGGTCTAGCTCCAGTCTCCACAGATGAGTGAAGATATTCGACCCTTGGTTCTCTGGGTTAGACTAACTTCACTCAGCATGATTTCTTCCATCACTATCCATTTACCTTCAAAGGCTGCAATATCATTGTTTCTAATTTGAGTAGAACCTCATTGTATGTATGTACCACAGTTTTTGGATCCATTCATCCAGTGAAGCGTATCTTTTCATTCTTTAACAGTGTCTTTCAAAGAGAAGTTCCTGATTTTGTTGAAGTCCAATTGATCAGTTATTTCTGTATGGATCATGTATTTAGTGCTGTCTCTAAAACCATCTTTGCCTAATTCAAGGTCACAAAGATTTTCTTCTAGAACTTTTACAGTTTTACGTTTTGAATTTAGATGTACAATGTATTTTGAGTTCATTTTCAAAATAGAGTGAGTGCATGTGTGTATATATCCAATTGTTTCGGCACCATTTATTGAAGGGTGTCTTGCCCTTTTAAACCTAATCACAAGGGGTTGGGGATTTAGCTCAGTGGCAGAGCACTTGGAGATGCAATGCCCTGAGTTCAGTCCTTGGCCCTAGAATAATAAACTTAATCATAAATTCCAGAAATGATTCCATATTAATAAAATTTTATATTATGTTAGTATGATATTGTATTGTGGGGAATGTGCCATATTTATTCAATCAGTCTTTTAAACATGATTTAGGTTATTTTCAAGATTTTATATTTGATATTACAGGCAATGCTATTCTGAGCCAGGAGCAATAGTACATGCTTGTAATCCAGCTACTTGGGAGGGTGGGGCAGGGGGATTGCAACCTCAAGGCCAGCCTGGCCAGCTTAGACCTCATTTCAAAATAAAAGATAAAAAGGGCTGGGAATGTGGTTCAGTGGTAGAAGACCCCTGGGTTCAATCCCAAGCGCAGGAAAAAAAGTAAATAATGCTACACTGAATAAAATTGTGTATTTTCGGGGTTCTATTCATAGATGTATATCCTCAAGGCAAATTCTGACTGACGACTTTTCAAATACTTTCAGAAATAATTGCATTAGGGCATTGGGACCTAAACTTGACTCTCAGCCATACTAATTAATTGGGTCCTTACTAGGTATTCTGCATATGCAGTTTAATTACATCTTCACATTTCCTAATTCCCATTTCTAAAGATGAAAAATGAGGTTTAGCAACATTCTTTCAGTGGTTTTGAAAGACCTTTTGGGTCTGGATCTTTTTGAGAAACGACTGAAAACAGACATCTGGAGAGAAATTCATCTGCATAGCATTCGGCCTCAAATTTCTAGGTGTCAGCAGACTTTCCTACCCCCAACCTGTAGGTATTCACAGGTAGAGGTAGATTAGTAACAGTAACAACGCTCTAAGCTTCCCTGTCAAACCTGCTGCCATCAGGTTTGACACTCATCTGATAAATGAAATTGACAGCAGGGGAAGGAAGACAAAGTTATCAGTCCCTGGAAAGTAGTTGTAGAAATTACAATAGGGGCTGGGGTTGAAGGAAAGTCATGGTTATGAACCAGGGCAGTCTAAGTCCAGGTTATATCTTAACCACGATTCTAAATCTCCTTATTGAGCATCTACTAGGTGCCAGGCACTAATCTAGTTACCACAGATACCAGTTAACAAGCGAAGTCAGTGACCTCATGGAACATTCAGTGAAGGCAGAAAGCTATTGGATCAATAGACCAACCAAGACATTTGTTGCTGGAAATAAGTTCTATGGAGAAAAATTGAGTAGGATGAGGAAGGCTTACAGACTGAGACTTCTGAATGAGATGGGAACCACTGGAAGGTTTTGAGTAGAATAGAGATGTGCTCTGATTCACACTTACTCTGGTTGCTGACTGGGGAATAGATGGTAAAGGGCAAGAATGTAAGGAGAATGACCCAAAAGGCTATTGGTGGTTGTACAGTTGAAATGCAATTTTTTTTTGAGAGGGAGAAAGAGAAAAGAGAATTTTATTTAGTTTTTCATGTGACTTTTATTGTCTCAACACTTCTTTATATACTTGATTCTGGGGTTCGAACTCACATACTCGTGCATGCCAGGCATGCACAGTAACCGCTGAGCCACTGCTCCAGCCTCATTAAAAGCACTAATAGTTCTGACCAGTAATTCTGAGAAATTAATGCCACCTTTGGAACATGTAATATTGTTTCATTGCTTGTTTACTAAGCTCTTGAGTCTCAGAAACTGACCAATAAGCACCTCCACTATACATAAAGCCTATGTGCACAATTCCCAAATGACCATGGGCTCGGGGTAAGAAGTCCTGGGTTAAGGAAAGCATTTAGAGCAGGAGCTCTGTGCTGGCTGACTTATCAAATCATGTTTAGCTTAATATAGATGAAATATGAAAAAAGTTTAATGAACTATGGCAGTCTCCTCCAGCTTGTAATCTGAGCATGACTGCTCTTCAACGGTGGAATTAAAAAGTTTGGATCAAGTTACATTTACTGTTGCTTCCATGTACTCAATAAAAACAGATGATGAGTTACATTCCCATTTATAAAACTAATACTTTTCTATATTGAGTAAAGCCTGCAGAAATGTGTCTAGCGAGATCTTAAGAACTGATTCCTCAGCTGGGTGCAGTGGTACACACCTGTAATCCCAGCAACTTAGGCTGAGGCAGGAGGATTGCAAGTTCAAAGCCAGCCTCAGCAACTTAGCAATGCCCTAAGCAACTTGGTAAGACCCTGTCGTAATAAAATAAAAGGCTGGAGATGTGCCTCAGTGATTAAGCACCCCAGGATTCAATCCCCAAAACAAAAAAACCCAGTCTGATTCCTTATGTTACCATGGTCAAGGGCTGGTCCTTGGCATTGCAGGGTCAGATCTAATGTGGTCAGTAGATTTCAAGCCACTCGAGAGCTAAAAGAGGTTCCCTGGAATGACTGGTTGTACAAGTGGCCAATAGCAGAAGCCACATTGGTATAGTCCTGTGGGAGACAGTTTGAAGATGTGGGGAGATGTCAAATAGCTTAACTGAAATGCCAAAATCGGCACCAGATTCTCAGGAGGAGGCTGGGTTGTCAGAGGGATAAGACAATGTAGTCATTAACTCTAGGGAACAACTTCCTGAGTTCAAACACTGATTCTGCCACTTACTGAGTTTTATCTTCCTGTGCCTCCATTGAGCTAAAATGTATGATATACGTAAACTGTCTGGCAATATTGTGTTATTATGATAGTGATATCATAGCTAAGGGAAGAACAAAGATAAGGTGGGCAGATTGGAAAAGAACCTAGTCTTATAAGGTGCAAGACAAATTCTCCCTGGTTATCGGTCTGAATAGCAGCCTCCTAATGACATCTACATCCCAGTCCTCAGAACCTACAAATATGCTATCTTACATGGCAAAGGACATTCTGCATGTATAATTCAGGATTTTTTAAAAAGTCAATTTTTTGCTGTATTTATTAGTACTAGATATATAACCATCAAAGGTAAAATTTCTTGATAAAATGGTGGTGTTATGTCTTTTTAAAGAAAGAAGAGAAGCAATTTTATTTAGCTTTTCATGTGACTTTCATTCCTCAGACACTTGATTGTGTATGTAGTGCTGGGGTTTGAACTCATGTATTCATGCATGCCAGGCAAGCATTGTAACTAAGTCACTGACTGCTCCAGCCACATGATGCTGTTTTGAATCCTAAAATACATGAAAGAAAAACGAATGGAATCTTCATACCCAGATGACGCTTGTGATTACTCATTAGTGAAACACTGGTTAAAGGAAAAAGTACAATATTTAGAGCCACATATTCATGATTCAAATTTCACATCTGCAAAATTTAGGTAAGTCTCTTACCCAAGCAAGTCTCCATTTTCAAATCTATAAAATAGAACCTAGCAGAATGGCTGTAGTAGAGCAGTTTTTTTTTTTATTTTTAAAGAATTTTATTTATCTGGGTTTTTTCCTCCACTTAGTTGTGTATGTGGTGCTGGGGATCAAACATACGACAGTTGAGCATGCTCAGGGTAAACATTCCCATTCCAAGAGGAAGGAAGAGGGATGTAGAGAGGAAGAGGACCAAAGAAAGACCAAAATACAGTAGAGCAAATATGAAATCTCGTAGCTCCATGTTCATCACTGAAAGCACACAGCAAGTAACATGATGGGACCTCCGAAGGGATTGGGCAGCACTATCCCTCGTCTTACTGGTTGGAGCCCACTTTTCAGGCTAACTCTGCTTGCTGCCTACAGCTTCCCTTGAGATATTCCACATTCCTGGCATCTGATATTTGGGGTCTCCATTGCAACTTTGGCTTCATTTCCACAGCTTCACACATCATCCTATAACAGGCTCCTTGCAGGAAGCCCAACATTACCATACACTGCATAGCCTTCCATAAATTCCTTTGCAATCTTGGTGGAAGCTGCCATGACCCCATAGCTTCTGCACTATGCATACCTGCAAAACCATCATCCCATGGACTATACATACCAAGGTCTGCTTCCTATAGGAGCTATACCAAGCCCTCTTGAATCAAGGCTGTGTAGCCTCTGAGCGCCTGAACATGGGGAAAAGAATCCCAAGGAAACAGTTCTATAGATGGCCCTTAGTGAACATGACACCCCAGGGCTCTCTTCTCAAAGGAGTCTTTCAAATAAGTGTAAATTTTTATACCTTTGAATCTGTGGTGGGATATTGCTGATGCCTGAAATACCCTCAAGGCATCTTTCCTATTATCCCAATGCAAAGCACTCTGCATTTTTTTTTTTCTTTGAGAGGGACCATGAGAGAGAGAATATCAATTTTAGTTCTTCATGTGACTTTCATTGCTCCAACCCATTGTTGTATATGTGATGCTGGGGTTTAAACTCCGGTCCTTACGCATGCTGGGCAAGCACTGTAACTGCTGAACTCCAGCCCCATGTGGCCTCTTCTTGATGGTGTTAATATCTTTAGCAATTGCACCCTTCTTTAACGGCTCCTTTTTAACCAAACTGTAATTTTCCCAAATATTTCCACTGTTTTTTTTTCCTCCCAAATCTCACATAAAATTTGGCTAAAAGCACCCAACAATATTCTATTGCCAGAATTTTTACTGTCTTGAAATATTGTCAGGTTGTTTAAGTCATCACCTTTAAACTTGGTCTCCAACAAAGTCTCAGGGAATTATCAAAATGTAGCTGAGTTTGTTGCCAAAATATAACATAAATGGACTCTGGTCAAATTTCCAATTGAGTTCTCATATCTGAAACCTCACCAGCCTGGCCTTTATGCTTTGTATTCCTATCAGCATTCTGGTCTTCTGAGTTCTTGCCAGAATCACCCATGAGGCTTTGTTCACAACGTTCTAGGTTTTAATCTCACCTGCTGCTTCAAACTTTTCCAAATTTCTCCCATAAGCCAATTCCAAAGGCTTCTGAAACACACCTTCAGGTATAATTGTGGCAATGACCCCACTTCTCAGTATTTTCTGTTAGATTTCTCACTGAGATGAGACACCTGGTTATAATAGGACTTGCAGCATCTCCCCAAAAGTCCCCAGCCAACCAATCCTCTTCGCCCTGCAGGATTTTCAATCTCATAGAGGCTGTTCTGGCTCTTTCTCTCAACATGTGCATACTTTTCATTAAACTTGGGAGAAAAGTTACTTTCACTGATTTTGAGGATTTGTCCACCTGGAGCCAGCCAAAACTGAAACTGCAATATATCTTATGAGCTTATAGTCCTGCCACTCAATGAGTTGTCCACTTTCTCATCAGGAACCCGGCTTCTTTCAACTTTTGAACCTGGGTAGGGAGATGTCCAAGCCTTGTTGCGGAAATTCTCTTTGACACAATTAGAACCAGACATTATGTTGGAGTTTAGATGAAACCAAGAGGATACAAATGAGTTTCTGTATGCTGGGATGCTGCAGCAGCCTGAAAGACCTGAAAGACGTGGAGGCCAAGGTCACATCTAAGGGGACTTTTCACCAGGGTATAATGCCATTGAAAACTGTGCACCTTATAATCTGTTATGAGAATGGATCTTCCTTCTTGAAAATCAAAATGGATAAATGTGTGGGAGCATAGTGTGTGTAAAAGAAAACACAGTGACTTTCTGGAATTTGCTTACTCAGTAGGTATGACAGGTTACAAGTGGCAGAACAGTCTGATCTAAAACTGGACAATTTTGAGAAAACGTAGAGGGTGGTCTGTGGCTGGGTGAAAGAGACTAAGAGTAAAAAGATGGGAGGAGAAGATGTAGGGAGCTTGGAATGCTAGGTTGAACAGTAAGTGGTAAACTGGCTGGGCTGTGGACTTTGGAGACCAGAGCTTGGATGTGAATTCTCGTTTCATTTTACACAAAAGCACTGCTGTTCGAATGTCTAGAACATTCTACCAAATGAACAACAACAAAAAAATTCATTCCCCAATTGGTGGACATTCAGGCTTGTTTCAACCTGTTTTTTGTTTTGGCAATTACTCAAAAGCAGCAAAGAACTTGTAGTTTACCTCTTCATGTATATGAGATTCCTCTAGAAATTTCTAGAATTTTAGAAATTCCTCTAGAGCATAGACGTAGTAATGAAACTGGAATTTTTACTGTAAGGATTCTTCCTTCCTTCCTTCCTTCCTTTCTACCGAGCTGGGAATGAAACCAATGGCTTTTACCACTGAGCAAGACCTTCAGTCCAGCATTTTCAATTTTGTTATATGTTGCTCTTCAAAATGATTGCTTATTTGTGCCCACATCATCAGTATATTAATTCCCATGTCTTCTAACACTTATTCTTGTCAGATTTGAAAATTTTTTGAGCCAAGTTGTTCAGGAAGAAAGCTGCTATTATTGAAAAAAACCTTAGTTTATTTTTCAGAGAGATGTGAGATTTAGTGTTCATAAGTTGTCGTTTGCCTACCTTTTAACTTTGCCTACGTTTTAAGTCATTATTTAAAAAAAACTACTAATGATTTGTTCGTTATGCACGTTGTAACTTCTTCCAATCTTTGGGTTTGCTTTTAATTTTGTTAATGATGCCCATGGCTATATAGGTTTTAATGTTAATACCAAATTCATCAATTTTCTTCTTAGCTAGCTTTTTAGGAAGCTCATATAGGAACTCCTTTCCAACCCTGAGACTATGGCAGTGGTGTCCTATATATGTGTAGAAGTTCTTGAGTTTTTATATTGGTAAGGTTTATCCTCTACTTTTACCCACTGTGCAAGAATCATCTTGACTCTTGTATGTCAGACTTTAAAGAAAACTAACTAGTTCTTTAGGCATCCAAGAACATGATCGCAACGTCTAAAAGAAAAAATTAAGATTGGCCTGAGGCATTCCTTAAATACACCAAGAATGGATGCCAACTACAGTGAAGGGTAAACAGGTGTGGCAAGGTCTCTAAATTGGACACTCATGCCAGCAAATCTCCCACAAAGAAGGCAGGACGCCAAAGTAAATGACACAGCCTGAAGGGAGATCAAACAATCACCTGCTAGAATAGCCTCAAGAACTTTGGTAAGCACTTGTTGGCAAAGGGGTATGAAAACAAGGACTCATGTACGTTGCCAAAGGAAACATAAATTGTTATAGTCCCTATCATGGTCAGTTGGGCAGCAGTTTTTAAATTTAAAACTCTAAAGTCTCTTGACTAAGGAGCACTTCTAGGAAATATTATTCGTATGCAAGTGAAATGATACATGTACAGGGCTGTTCATTGCAGCCCTTTTTATAATAGTGAAAGGTTGGAAATGACTTAGTTTTTCATCAGCAAAGGATTGCATAAGTAAACAATGACAGTACTTCATGTACTACTATGGAAAAATCACTAAGGTACACTAGTAGATGAAAAAACCAAGGTACATAAAATATAGCAGGTGATTAATAGGCTTTTAAAAATAAGGATACCAAATACTCAAATACACATGAAACAACTTGGGAAGAGACCCAAGTGTTTGCCACCCACTTCCCTGAAACAAATGCAAAGGAGGAGAGAGAAATCTACTGTTCACCATAAAGAATCTTTTTTCCCGTGTTCTTTGGTCTATAGATACAAATGGTTTCAAGTTGATCTACAAATTCAACACAACTCCTACCAAAATTCCAATGCCTTTTTTGCACATGTTGGCAAGCTGAACTTAAAATTCAGATGGAAATGAAGGGGACACAAATTAAAAATCTTGGGTGGCTGGAGCGGTGGCTCCGCGGTTGTGGCACTTGCCCAGCATGTGCAGGTACATGGGTTCAAACCCCAGCACCATGTACACAACTACTAAGTGTCAGAGCAACGAGGGCTGTGTGGAGAGCTCAATAAAAATTGATTTGCGCTCTCACTCTCACTATCCTTTTTTTCTTAATCTGGGGGGCAGATAACAAAAAGGACTCCATCAGATCTATGAGAGCTATTAATTTGTTTTAAAAACACAAACTGCAAATTGTCCATTCCACTTTTTAAAAAAACAACGTACACTTTGCCCTAGTGTCTGCCCATAAAATTTCATTTTCTAGTATAATAGCTATGTCCACTTTCTCTAGACTAATAATGAACAGGGAGTTAGACTACTTTCACAGGTGTGGAAAGGTCCCCAGAGAGTAATGAATACAAACTTCATTACTATTCCTTGATTGTTTTTGTGTCTCCTAAAAATCTTAGTCTTGCTAGTTTGCTTAGTTTGTTGGCCTTTTCAAAAATCCAGTTATTGCTTCTTGTTTTCTATTTAATTCCTTTTGTATGCATGACTTCCTCTTTGGTGTTTACTCTGTTGTTCTCTAACTAGTGTTTTGTATTGAGCGCCTAAGCAATTCTTTGTAAACCTTCTTTCTAACAAATGCACTTATTAGGTTATAAATTTTTGTTCAGTATTTAGTTACAGCCAACATTTTTTGATATGTAGTTTGTCACTTTCAGTTCTAAATTTTTCTACTTTTTATTTCTATTTAAAAAATTTTAACCTATGATTTATTTGGGGGTGTTGTCTTTAAAGCTTTGCTGAACTATTCTAGTCAGATTTCTTGGCTGAAAACAATGGAAAAAAAATCTCGTCATTTTTTTTTTTTGAAAAGGAATGTTACACCAGATTCAGTGGAAATATTTACCACCTTCTATTATGCTATATGCTTACTTTGTTACATCTTATTTTTTTAATCTGTCTACTCCTGCCAGAACATCAGCACCATAAAGGCAGAGATTTTGACTGTATATTCATCACTGTATTTAGATACTTTGTTTTGTACATGGTGCTGGGGTTGGAACTTGCATACTCATGCATGCCAGGCAAGTGCTGTAACCACTGAGCCACTGCTCCAGCCCCTCAATGTTTCTTTCTTGAATGGCACAATGGTCAGCACTCAATAATGGTTGCAGTTACCATCACTAATATGTAGCAGGAGGAGTGGTTGAAGATATGAGGCTGTGCTTAGGATGATAATTATTAATAAAAGCATTTGGGAATGCTAATAGAAGTATCATGCTAACAGGAGAAATGGATGGAAAAACAGGATTGGTTGGGGACTTGCAGAACTAATCAGCTCTGAGGTTCCAGTTACAGAGACAGTGAACAAAGTGGAACTGCCTTAGTGCATCTTACTTACGTATGAGATAACTCCGGAAAGCCTGACTTTGGCGCTCTCCTCACTGTCTGAACTTACTAGCCTACTTGCTTGCAGACAGCTGGTAAGCACTGTACAGTCTGATGCAGTGATTTCGAGAGGCAGGAAATGGGGCCTCCTCAAGCTAGAGACTGGCTTCTTTCTTCAGTCCTTCCTAAGTCTTAGAAGCTCCCCAGATGTCTGTCAGCAAATTCTTCTGCTTGGCAGTCGGTAGCTGTTTAACAAAGATCAATGCTATTAGTCAATGGTGACTGTACTGACCACTTAGGTACCAAACTAAGGGTTTGTTTATGAATGGTTAACTGATGGACGGCTTGTTGAGTGTGGCAAAGTGCCATCATTTTTGTGTAGTGGAGGGTGGAAGGTGTGGGGCCGCTGGTTGGAACCACAACCATGAAATCAGAGACCACCATCCCCAATTCGAAAATTACAGGATAAGGGAGACAGAAAGAAGGGAGATGATTGCATTTCTTAAAATGATTTTTGGACTTAAATTTCCTAAGCAAAATATTCATTATTCATTTAGATCAATTTCCTTGAATGGAGACCATTATGTAACAAGTTCCAAAGAGATGTGTATTTAAAATTGCAAACATAGATGCACTATATCTAGTTTCCGCAGTATTGTTTCTTGGGGCTGTTGTTGTTTACTGTGCAGAATGTTGTACACAGAGATGCATAACTAAGTTGAACTGAAATTTCCAAGGAAATTGTGTGGCATTCTGCCAGTTCTCAGGCGCTTTATCTGACAGTCTTTCTTCCTCCAGATAATGGCTGGCAACAACCCACAGCATGGAAGTTATATGCTGCACTTTTGAAAAAGTCTTGAATGGAGCCATTGTGCCCTGAGATGGTCTGCATGTTTCATTGAACAGACAGCAGGGTGTAAAAAGGCACCTTGTGTGCAACTGTTGGCGAGGTTGGGGAGTGAATTAAAATCTCCAGAAAGTCTGGGCAGTGCTGTTCAGAGGAGCAATGAACCCTCTGGAAGTACTGTTAGCTCAGACATTCCAATGCGGTGAGGCAGCCTCAAGGACAGAGCTCCCTCCAGTCTCATTTAAAGAGAGAGCAAGGGGGCGAGCAAAGGACAATGATACTGACCTGCTCTTTGCAAAAATGGGTGGAAGATCCCCTTTTGCAGAGATGGTAGCATGTTGACTATACTCGGATAACTTTCCTGTTCTCGGTTCCTAATGGTGCAACGACTCATTTGGAGGATTCAGTGTTTACTGCCTGTGCATCTACCAGTTTGCAGCAATCTAATTCCCAATGTCCAATTAATACACACATTCATGTGTGCAGGCATGCACACACAATGAGCATGCACACCTGGGGTCTCCAGGTGATGATGCTTGCTATTCACTAAATTAGATTTGTTAAATGAATTATAAACACTGTAACAGTGTATATTAATACATGGTTCACTTTGTTTATTGATGCTACCTTTTTGCTGGGCCCTCCTTTTACCTGTCTGGGACGGTGTAGACTCAGGGCTTGGTGTAAATAATCACTTCCCATTGTTCTAGTGCTAAAATCCAGAATTCTCAAAGAAGGAAGAATTTTCTCAGAGCCCTCTGTAAAGGCCTTCCTAAACCATCTCAAGGGAGGCAATGTTAGTTTTCATTAAAACCCTAATGGTAAGAAAACAGCCTAAGGATCAGGCCATGGGCAGAGTTCTTTGGCTTTTCTGTGGATTCTTGATCCAGCCTCTGCTGTGCTTTGGGGGCTCATAAGAGGGAGTTCACTTTTAAGAGGCACCTGAAAGGGTGAACCTGAACAAGAGGAATGTGGGAAACTGCTGATGCTTCAGCTGCAAAGCTCAGCCTAGTCTAGGTAGAGTTGGAGTGAGAGCTATCTTATTGAGTGGTCCATACTGGCTGGGGCACTGTGACCACTGTCAAGGTGGGGGGAGGGTCAGTTTGGAGGGAATAGGGAGCCATGCAAGTTTTCTGCATAAATTAAGCTGTAGAAGAAAAAATTAAGGACTGTGGTGTGAAGGAATGATTTAGTCCACGAGAGGATATGGGCCACAGAACTGGTCCTGATTGGAAATGAGAGGAGAGGTCAAGTCTAGGCAAGGTCTTTCATTAGAACAGGGAAAAGAGGGAGTTGGCACAGGTTTAGGGCGAAGAGAGGAAGAAATGATTTTTCTCCAATTCTCTGACCACTCACTGTGTATAAAACCCTGCCCCAGTGGCCGAGGAGGCTCTGTTACGTCTGGCAACTGCGAAAATCTCTAGACTTACTTCAGCAATGAAAGAGCACTGGATTTAGAGTCCACAGACATGGAGGGGCAATCCTCAGCAGCTAAAGGCTTATCTCCAGAGCCTAGCATATCGATAATGCTCAAACACTTGCTACGTGAATGACAGAGGATTTAGTCTTGGTGCTGCTATCTACTAGGGTGACTTCGGTCAAGTCAATTAGCCTCTGTGAATCTGTTTCCTATCCATCAACCAGGGATGGTTCCCTGAGGATATATGATTAAATTCCCACCACCCAAGTGTGCCCGGTTCCCTACCTGCCGGGAGCCCAGTGACCCAGGAGCGCTGAGGCCAGCTCCCCCACCAGGCCTAGGCCAAAGGACAGTTCTGGGGCACCGCGTCCAAGGGTCTGGGCTGGGCTGGGGTCGCACCACTGGCTGCCAGGGCAGGGGTGGTGGCCGGGTCCGCCCTCGGCGCCCGCCTTCTCCACGAGGCGCAAGCAGGGGCGGGCCCTGCGCAAGCCGCTCCCCCAGCTGTCCTGCGGCCCGCGGCGGCGCTAGCGGCCTCTCACCCGGGCGCGCGCGAGTTCTGGGAAAGCCCGGCCCAGGGCGGGGGCCCCGGCTGCTGCTCACTCTGCGCTCGGGGCAGCGCGCGCAGCCGGGGTGGGGGTGCGCGGAGCTGGAGAGGCGCGGGCGCAGCCGGTAACGCGCGGGCGGGCTGCGGAGCTAGGCGGGCTCGCGCGGCGGGAGGGGCGGCAGCGCTCCGGGCTCTGCCTCCCGGCCACTTGCTCGGCAAGTTCCAGGGCTTGCTCTGCCACTGACACCCGGTAGTTGGGACTCCCCACTCCGCAGGTCCCAGAAGGACACTGCACTTGGGGACGCTGGTACGACTGGCCAGAAGATGAAAGGTGAGGAAGCGGCTCGGTCCCAGAGCTCTGGAGAAGGGGAGAGCTGGGCTGGTTGTCTTTGAGGGCTGCGCCAAGGGGAGCAGCTTGACTCCACGTACCTGGGGACGGGTGTGCTCCTGCTCGCAGGAGAGAACCCCGGCAGGCGACCCCCGCTGGAATGCAGGTCAGCCAGCACACGGGCCAGAGGTCACCGGGGGAATGCGTTCCTCGCTCCTTCAGATGCTTGCCTCTAGTCCCACTTCAAGTTGTGTGTATGGTGTGGAGGGAGCTGGTTCAAAGAAAAAAAAAAAAGCACTTTTTGTGGTGGGACTTTGCAGCAGTATTTCAAGGAAAGTGCTGGAGAGATTGTTCCCGAAGAGGTTCTCTACATCAAGTCCTAGAAACTACAGTATTGGACTTGGTCCCAATCTAACTGGTAACTAGAAGAATGGCTGAGTCTTCCTAAGTGTCCTTCAGTGGTGTGACAATGAGTAACGTAGGTCTAGAAGTCCTTGGTCCTGGTTGTGTTAAGTGCATAGTAGGAATTTGTTGAGCCTGCTTCCTAAACTTTTGCCTGGTGGTTAACCCAGGAGAAACTTGGTTCAATTGACTCACCCAGTTATTCAATGCAAGTTAAGATTTATCATTTTATGATTTGTCAGTGTTTTAAATAGTGCCCTGAATAGGTGTTCAGTAGGATTCACTTCACTGAAAAGTTTTATTTGGTAAGTCCAGATCATTTGAATCGGTACAGGTTTCCGGCATTCCCATAGGTTTCCGGCATTCCCATAGGTTTCCGGCATTCCCATAGGTTTCCGGCATTCCCATAGGAATCCCCTGTAGGGGTGGATCCACCTCCAAAGCCCAGAATGGTGGACCTCAACAGGGAGAAATGTTGAGAGCCTGTCTTGGGGAGGTGGTTGCAGGTGATCCCATAAATGCCTGTACAGGTGCCCAGTTGTCCCTGAAAGGAAGGTGGACTGTTGCAGACTGGTAGTATGCAGTCACATCCTGGAGAATACTTCTTTGAAGAATGCCTGACAGTGTCATCTTGAATATTCTTTTCTCATCCTGGTAACCTCTCCTGGCCCACATTCACAACTGTAAATGCTAAATAGCCAACATGCTGAATTCTGTTGCTGCTAGGAATCCTTCACTTATACCCCAGCCTGCAACAGCTGAACTTCCCTTGTTCTAATTCCTTGAGGGCTCTTTTTGATCTCCATCTCCTAGAGTTATTTATATAGACATCTCATTTACCTTACTGAAGACATTTACCCTGACTTTCTTGGTACAATGCTTGCACCTAGAAGTTGCTCTAGAAATAATTGTGGGCCAGTATTAAACATGAAGGCTTTGGTTCTACAATATAAATCTCTACTTTGGAGGAGATCATATAATTGAAACAACTTAGAAATGTATAATATTTACCATTAGTACTTTCCACAGGGGGAATTTTCTTTATATGTAGGAATGCCTTCTGATCATCTTGGGAACCAGTTAAGAAGGGAGATTAAGCTGGGAGGATGTTCTTCCAGTTGTTCTAGTAACATAGGCCCCTTGCATATGCTCCAAGTTTGACCTTGTGTCATTAAAAATTTTGTACTCAAGTGGATTGTGGTAAAGCTAGATTCCAAAGAAAGTTGCTGGTTTGTTTTCTGTTTGCACCCATTCTTGGTTACATATTTATCTGGGCTTTCATTATATACTTCTAAGGTTCGTTTATTATGCAGTTTATTACTTACAACTTTTTAAATGAACAAAGAAAGATTGAAAAGGACTGTGCATGGTGGAAGAGTCTTCTAAGCACAGAGCAAGAGGTATTTCCAATGCCTGGGCAGGAGGAGGGATTTGCACAGAGCAAGGTTCTTCCAACCATATGTGTGTGTTGACAGCCCCTGCCTATATACAGCAGGCTGTATAGGACAACAGCAGCTTCAGTCCTAGCTCCTGCCCTCTCTCCCTGGACTACTACTTCTGTGAATAACAGCAACAACAAACAAACTCAGAACTTCTGGGTTCAGAAGGAGAATCAGGGAAGAAGCCAGAAAAAAAAAAACCCACAAAAATTAAAGTGTGAATTTGTTTGAAATTATGAATGTGAGAAATGAACTAAAAGTGTGAATTTGTTTTCTTCCCTAACATCTAGTTGAGATCTTTGGCACTGAACAAGTGGAAGTTTGGTTGAAGGGAAGGAAAATAGGTGATTGCAGAGGAGGGCTGGGAAGTTTTGAGAAATATGTAACCAAGGGGATGCAGGAAGCATGTGACCCAGTTAATGTGGGGTCTGGGAAGGGGAGTCGAAGATGAGGATATGGGGAGTACAGAAAAAGGAAGATAATGTCAAAGATGTACTTTGCCATGGGCCAACCACAGACCCGGCCTGGAAGACAAAACTGTTTCCTGGATGCAGAACAGTCTTCCTGTCATTCAGTTCTAATTCAGCTGTGCTATGATTAAATAGATTTTCATGAATCGGATTGGGAACCCAGCCCTGTACAGCTGCATTATTCAGTATGGTAGCTACTGGCCACATATGGTCATTTAAATGAGTTAAAATAAATGAAATTAACCACATTTCAAGTGCTCAATGGCTACATGTGTCTAGTGGCCACTGTCCTGGACAGAGCCAGATATAGAATATCTCCACCATCTTAGCCTTTCCCTGGAGAATTGTTCCAAGGGGTTGTTAATGCCTGCCTATTAATCTCCAAGGTGAACTGGTTTCCAAATCAAATTTACTCATAAATTTAGTTTCCTGTTTATGATCCCTTATTGAGTCTCTTCAGATGAAAATGATAGAAATTGTCATTGATAGTCCTTATATAGTGCTTCCTACAGTGCTGGGCACTGCTCCAACCACTTTACATCTATTAACTATTTAATTCCTATGATATTACACAGTAAAAGCTAGAGATCTCATCCTTTACTATAATTCCAAAATTTAAAGTCTTCTTCAAACTGGCTTTTGGGGGCTGGAGCGGTGTCTTGATGGTTATGGTGCTTGCCTGGCATGTGCAAGGATGTGGGTTCAAACCCCAGCACCATGTAAGCAATAGTGTCAAATTTTGGAGAAATGAAAGACTAAAATTGATTCTCCATTCTCTATTACTGTCTCTTAAAACAAAAAAAGTGGCTTTTGTAAGTTTGGCAATAAAACATGATTTGAACTGAGATGAAGTTATGATAGCATTTTTTTTCACCTGGTGAGAACTATTCAGACATTTTTATTCCAGAAATAATGGGCATATTTAATTTGCTACAGATCTCACTGGGAATGTTATGTATTATATGGCATATGCACCTTCTTGCCTTTATAAAATCCCCCAGGTTTCTGAATCATAGTTGGATTCTCAGTTTTGGATAGGGAATGTGGACTTCCTTTATTTCCATTTTGAAAATGGGAAAACTGAGGCACTGAAAGGTTAAGTATCTTGCATGAAGTCATGGCGAGAAAGTGCCAGAGCCAGGACTCAGTCCAAGCAGATTCATGATCTAAAACAAATGCCTGGGTGAAACCTAATAGCTTTAATTCAGCTCATTGGAAAGTTTCAGATAAGGCTATGGCTAAATTGTTTAGCAGTTGAGGTTTTGAAAGCTGTGGGTAGTTAAGTCACCATAATAATTGTGCTTAGCAATTGTTTAACTTGTCCCTTTCCATCCTGTGCCACCCACACTTGGTTTTGAGCCATTTACTGTGTAAGAACTGGTAAGAAAAAAGTCATTCATCATAGGTGCTGGTGAAACCACTGGGCTCTTATTGAAACATGTGGCATGGGGGCTTGTATATACATAGCTGTTTTTATGGAGGGAACAGATGGTTTGGTTTTGGTGTAACGAAGGAGAGCTGTACGTGGGCCATTCTGGTGGCCCACTAGGGTTCTGAGTCTTCCTGGTGTAGTTTCATAGGGTGTGGATCAATCTGACGCAACTGGAATTCTCTCCAGATGGTCCTAAATTCCTTTTTCTTTCAAGAGGTTGACTGTGGCAGCTGTAGATAGTACCTTCATGGTTTTTTGGTCCAAACTTGCATTTGAAGTTGTTGGATGGCCCCCGAAGTTTCTCATTTGAGTATGGGAACATGGTCTGGATGCTGTCATTTGTGTGTACCTTTTAGGATGGACTCTGCAGGACCCTCTGTAGCGCAGTCTTGAAGGCCTTGTTGCTCCCTCTTTCCCAGTTATCATTGCTTAAGTTATAGGACCCAGCACTCTATTGGTCATATATAAAGGCTCTAGAATCAAATTTAACTGCTTTTTCTTAGAATTTGCCATCTACTAGCAGTACAGCTTTAGCCAAGCAATTGACCTTTTTGTGAGATATAATTTGTAGGGTTGCTAAGAAGCCTGAGATAATTCATCTGAAGCACCTTGCGTAGTGCCGGGCACATACTAAGCTCTCTGAAAGTTACTAATATTGTTTATTCCCCTTGGGCTTCCCAAAGTCTGACAGTCTATGGTTTTAAGTTTTGGGAAAGTGTGTGTATGTGTGTGTGAGAGAGAGAGATGACAAATAATGGCCCTCCAAGTCACCTGAATCCCTGGAACCTATGAGTACTTTAATATTTTGTTTTTATTTTTTACTTTATGTGACCAAAGGGGCTTTGCATATGTGATTGTTACATAATCACATATACTATGTTATATATATCTTTTTAAGATAGGCAATTTTCCTGGATTTTCTCTATGGGCCTAGTCTAATCAGAGTCCTGATAAGAGGGAAACAGGGGACATCAGAATCAATAGTAGGAGGTAGGAGTCATGCGAGAAAACATCAAAGAATACGGGCAGCCCACTGGGGAGTTTCACCTAGCATTCATCATGGGTGTCATCTTCAGCATGGCAAAAGTAGATTAGATAAAGAGGCAAGAAATTAGACTCTTCCCTAGAGCCTCTAGACAGAATCAGTCCTACCAACCCATCTTAGTCTTCTCACCTCTGGGACTGTAGGATAACATTTATATTAAACCATGACGTTTGTCATGATTGTTACAGCACCCACAGGAAACTAACATAACATGGAAGAAAGGAAAAAGAAGAAAGTTCTTAGGACTGAAATTATTTAAAGCCATCCAAATAATAGAACGATAAGCCTGTGTTTAGTGAACTTCATCCTGGGTGCCTCAGTACTTTCCGTGTATTTTGTTTACTTCCCACAGTCCCCATCTGAGGTAGGTGCTGTTGTCTTCTGCACATGACTGTAGAGGAACCTGAGCCCTGGGAGGTTAAGTAAGTTGCCCAAGGTCCACAGCAGTCTAGGGCCCTTAACCGTGACCCACACTGCTCCCCGGGCGCCTGTACTTCTGATGCGTGGAGGTGTCAGCCACTGAGTGGTTTGTTCCTGTTTGTAAAGAAAAGGCAGTGTTTGGATTGGTGAGAAGGGCCATCGTTGTTTTTGCTTCCTTGTGACCCAAACTGTTTGAGGTGCTGGTCAGTTCTTGCCACCCCTTTCTCACGCAGTGCATCTGGTCAGAGCCGCCTGGCAGCTGGCTGGGGGCGCAGTGCCTTGGCTTCCGCTCCCACCTCTGCGCCTGCAGCAGAGGACCAGCCTCCCTGCTTGCCACAGACCGCTGGCCCTGGCGCCCTGCTGGCTCTGCTTCCCACCTCTGCCTGTTTATTGGATTTGCCTCATTCCTGACTCTCCCTCCAGCCCAGAATTCCACCTCCTTCTGGCCCCTCTGGTGCTCGAACTGGAGCTGGTTAGTGTCAGGCTGGGATGGGATTCTTTGAGAGCCCTGGGGGCGGTGAGCAGGGTGGAGGAGCATTTTTGCCTTTCCCTTTGATTGCTCTGGCAGTGGTTGTTCTAGTAGGGTTGCTTCCGTCTCTCAAGCACATAATTCCGAATGATATTGGTTTGGATCAGGGGTTCCGAACTGTGTTCCAGAAGGGCTTGAGGCCTCCGCAGGGTATGGGAGACTCTGGATGAAGAGCTCAGCCCCTCACTGTCAAAGCAGCCCTGCTGCTTTCATAAATTGGGACGCTGCTTGAGGTTTTACAGAAAGCAAGTTGTGTTGTTAGAGTTCAAGAAGAATTACACCCCAAAGTTAAGGCACTATATATGTGATCTGTAGCCCACAGACTTGGATGTACAAGAAATATAACTCTGGATTTTCCCTAATTTTATTTTACAAATTTGGGGTCTGGAGCCAGGTTGCTTGGGTTTATTTTCATCCTGGCTCCACTGCTTATGATTTGTGTGATCTTTGCAAGATACTTGGCCTAAAAACCCTCAACTGTATAATGGAGGGATACTAGCACTACCTGTCAAATAGGTTGTGAGAATTAAATGAGAGAATTCACATAAAAGGCTTAGAATAGTACTTGATATAGAATAGGAATTCAACAGATATTAGCCATTGTGATTATTTTTGTTGTTACTGAGTATCCCAAAGGCAGTGCAGAAATTCATTTAGCCTCTTTGTGGGGTTCCCCTTGCAGCTGGAGATCTTACTTTGCTCTCTTTGCTGTCTGCCACTCAAATTGTCTGTCCCTGACTACAGATGACTTCAGGTACAGTGACACTGGGCTGCTTCTCATGGGTGTATAGCTGTGCCTCCTTGAAGCCTCTGAGGTCTCATTGCCTCCCTTCTGGAAACAGGGTCCCTTCTGCTTTAAGGCCCATGAGGCATCCCTTCCTTGTCCTACAGCTGGTAGGTCCTGGAATAGGAGGGACAGTAAAGCTCCAGTCCCCACTACCCCATCTCTGCTCCCAATTTAGAATATAATACAGACTTAAAACCCTTGATACCTTTTTTTCCCACTGTAGGACTTAGGTTTTGAAAAAAGCAAAAAAGACTACAGGTCTTTTTCCCCATCTCTTTCCTGAGGCAGTGAGTACTGGGTCCTGAGATACCTGCAGAAAGCAAAACATAAACATGAATGGCCAGTCTTGACAGGGCTGATAGTAATGGCCAGAGTCATTATTAGTAATATGTGATCAAAACCTGTGGTTTCTCTGTACTTGATGGTAGCATTGCTGCCATAGCCCTTGGCAGTGTGGTGGCTTCTGTGAAATGTGCTCTGCTTACCATAGTAGTGAAAGGTCTCCTTCAGAGGGGCTGATTGTGAGTGAACCCGAGTCCAGATCTCTAAAAGAACTGAGCTACATTTGTGTATTTTTATTGCTTGGTGGGAACAGCTATGTTAGAATAATAAAACAGAAGGACTTCTGTATTGAGAATTAAAGAAGCAGCAAGGAGAGACTGTTTTGATGACTTCATTTTAGGTTTAAACTATATAATATTACTGACTATGGAAAATCCAGGGAATGGAAAAAAATCATTTGGGAAAAGCACATGTGACCAAGTACTTGCTATACACGTCTGGGATTAAAATATCACAACAGTTTAATTTGGATATCACTGGAGTTGTTTCAGGTTACTGTCATTTCTAAAGAAAGTTTCAATTCTCTTGTTATTCGTAATGGGAACTCGGATTTCATTGACCATATTTTCACCTGCGAAATGTTTGCCTGGAAGAGTTGAAGCGCTCTCAACTAGCCTGTTTTGTCACTCTGTGGATAAAATTCACAGAAGTTAAACGCTTTTGGCATGAAATTGTATCCCCCTCCACCCGCACGGCAGGATGAATTTGGATGACCAGGCAGAGCTTGAGCTGCTTTGTTAACTGCTGGGGTCTGAGCCCATTCACTTTTCTGCTGCTCAGCCTGCTGTTCACCCCTAACCCGGCCTGTTTTACTGTGCATGAGGTTTTTCTCTCAATTGTGGTTTGGGCAGTTTTAAAATTCACAGTGGTAGGGACTGGTAAAGCTAGAGTTCATTGTGATAGAAATATGTTTAATTATTATTTGAATCTAGGAGAGGAAGATAACTTTGTGAGCTACACAAGAAAACTATATATATTTGTAAAAAGAATTCCTAAAATCACTTTCCAGTGTTGTCAGTGAAGCATAGAAATCAGACAGCCTTGTGTTCTCTGCTGACATCTCTTGGATCTAGGTTTTGTCTGCCCTGTGCTGAGAATGGCCGTGGCTTCTCCAGTGCCAAGTCATAGGATAGTTGACAACAGGTGAAGGGTGTTCCCGTTGCAGGCAGGCAAGCCCAGATCAAATTAGTCACAGGAGAGAGAAGAGTGTGTGCTTATTTCTAGCCATGCTGTGCATTTCCAAAGAATTATGCTATCAAAGCAGTCAGTCTAAAACATGTCACCAATTTAGGAGATAATAGTTTAAAAAAGTTTGAAGACACAATTTTAACGACTAAAATTCTGCGTTTTCTTTTAATTTTAATGCAGACAATATACATCTGTTTATGGTTTACCAATTTTTTAATTGTATTCTTCCCTTTCCATAATTAGAATTAAGGGCTGGAAAGGAGGGGTCCAAGCTTGGCCTTTTTGCTTTGAGGGTTGAGGGAACTGATCTCCTGAGTCACAAGGGGTTGCCCAAACCCTCCTACCTGTGGGAAGGTAGAATTAGGACTTTGTTCAAATAAAATTGAGATTGTAGTATCAGTACAGCACACACAATTTGGGATCCTGGATTCCTTGATTCACATTCCATCATGAGGTGCCCAAGCCGTTAATGTTTCCAAACCTTGATTTTTATTCTTCATGTGATTCTATCTGAGGGCTTGTCTGTTTCCTTATTGGGTGTTTTTAGCTTGTCCCTGCCTGGATCTCTAGTTCGTTTCCTTTCTTCGTTTGTTTTTTTTGAGATGGGGTCTCACTGAGTTGCCTGGTAGGCCTTGAACTCCTGGATTCGGTCTCCCAACTATATTTGTGTGCCACCACATCTGGCTTCCAACTCTTTCTTTAGTACCGAGTTCTTGAAGTGAAATTGCTAGTTGAAAGGGTACTTTTTAACAGGCTCCTGATAGGTATTATAAGAAATGCCCTCCAAAAGTGGTGTTCCAATTTGCAGTGCTCATGATAGAGTGGTCTTAGTGATGGGGGCTCAGAGAGATCCCAGTTTTGTGAGCTCTTATTTTTTCACTTTTGCCACTTTGATACACAAATAATTTAGTATTTAATTCATACATTCATTTAAGGTCATAGTAATGAAGACATTTTTGTATCTGTCTCAATTTGATTTTTCCCTGGTTAATTACTTATGTTCTTTGCCCATTTGTCTCGTTCCCTTTTTTTCTTTTAAAATTTGGGACTTCTCAATGAACTTAAGATAAATATATAACATTTTTTATATTCTTGGGCAAGTATTTTCTTGTCATTGCTTTCCTGTTTTTGTTTTCCAAATGCTTAATAATTTTCCTATTTATTGAATAATCCTGGATGATTCCTAAGTACATATCTAATATCAGTTAAGATCTAAGAAATCTGTGTCAATTCTTGAATGAGTATTATGCTGTATTAGCCTTGTTACATATGTTCCTATCTCACAGAATAAATTCTCTCTCATGGCACATAATCAGATTTTCCTTATTTCTCCTTGTTCTTGCAAATTAAATTTTGAGACATTTTGTCAAAATTTCCAAAGCCCATTAAAAGCCTGATTGGGGTTATAATAAACATTTCTTTTTCTTTTTTTTTTTTTTTTTTTTTTTTTTTTTTTTTTTTTTTTTTTTTTTTTTTTTTTTTTTTTTTTTTTTTTTTTTTAGGACAGTGTGAGAGAGAGAGATAATCAATTTTTATTGAATTTTTCACATGGCTTTCATTGCTCTGACAGTTGTGTATGTGGGTACTTGCACATGCTGGGCAAGCACCGTAACTGCCGAGCCACCACTCCAGCCCCTATAATAAACATTTTAATTCTTCCTGAATGAATATATTTACAGTATTCATTCTTTCCATCCCAATATGCTTCTTGGTTTACTCAAAATGTTTTTATATCTTTCAGTCAGGCTTTGCTAAATTTTTCATATTAATTCCGTCTTAACATCTTTCCTATTTTTTACTAAATCAACTTTTATAGTACATTCTTCTGGAATGTATAGGTAGAGAATAATGTGCACCAATGTTAATTCTTTTTAAATTGGATGTTCCAGAATGTTAATAACTTAAGAGTGAGGATAGTAGGCCTTTAATTTAATCTTGGTTTTCATGGAAATGCTTTTTATATTTACTATTTATGATGTTGGTTTTTAGGTTTAAAATAGTTCAAATCACTTTGGGAAAATGGTTTTATATTTATGAATTTAAAAAAAATGAACGGGAGTTGAATTTTTACCAAATGCATAAAAAGTCATCTTTGAGATATTTGTATGATTTTTTTTTCCCCCGCATTTGACCTACTGCTGCTGTTATATATCATGTTAACAAACTTCCTATCATTAAACCATTGTTGTGATACAGTTGTGTTATTTTGTTGAGCTATGTCTCAAACGCAGAGAGGTATTAGTCTAGAACCCATTTAGATTTTACTTTGTGGCTAAAATGAGCTATTTTTATTTAAATCCATTCATGTCAAGCCTGAATTAAAATTAGCTTGCTGCTCCTAAGTGTGCATTGATTGAATTCCAGGAGACCCCTAGTGCTTTCCTAAGAGTGACAGGAGCAGCTTTCAATGTGGAAAGGAGCTGGGGCCACTTTCAGTGGGAGGCATTTAGGAGAATGAAGAGCACACCATGGATCGGTTAATTGGGGCTTGTGCGCTTGGAAGAAGTTCTGGTATTAAAAATCCATTTTGTCCCCTTGTTGCAGACCTGGAACACCTATAAACACCTATGAAAACTTGAACAACAAATATTAACCTATTTTAATGTACCAGTGTCACTGAAATATTCACAGAATTGAGAACTTAGAACTTCATGGATTTTGATCAAGGGTAGCTTCTAAATTTGCCTTCCTGTGCGAACAGAATACCGCTCCCTTTCCTTCTCTTTGAAGGAACACTCATTTCTTTGTGCTCTTCGCAGGATAGACAGAACTGCAAATCTGGTTGAAGCCTGGGGTGTGGACCGTTTTCTGGTGTGAAAACGTGTTAAAGAGCAGTGCAGCAAACCTGAACGCTTGGGCTGTGGCCTTGCCTCTGAAGCTCATGGTCAAATTCAATGACAAGTTTTAGTTTAGATGAAAGGTTAAGGGGAAACAGTGTTCTTAAGGCACATAGAAAGGAGAAGAGGAAGCAATTACAAAAATTAGGGGCTGGTGCAGTGGCTCTGTGGTTTTGGTGCTTGCTTGTTATGTACAAGGACCTGGGTTCAAACCCCAGCACCACGTACAAGGTGAAGTGAGCAACAAAGGTCATATGAAAAACTAATAAAATTGATTCTAACTTTCTGTCTCTCACTGTCCCTCTCTTTAAAACAAAAACTTAATAATTAAATGACAAATTCTTTGTTGCAATTGGTAGCACCTATAGTCCCTAGAGATTGAGCTCCTCTGAGTGTCTTTGAAGAACTTGAGAAGCTGAGCCTAAGCTGGCAGGAAGGGGTGGTTGCATTCTTGCCACTTACATGTCTCCTTCATTCCTTGCCTCCTTATTTTTTTTCTTACAGATTTTTCAGTCCATATTTTCTCGTTCAATACCCATCCATTCAAGATCAGTTGGGGTCAATCCTATGTGTCAGGCACCATACTGACTTGATGGGGTCTCAGGTGAGCAAGAGCTCCACAGCTCTGCACCCCTGAGCTTACCTGGACCAGATAATGTAGGTGAGGACCCGACAGTTTCTGTAATTAGTGAAATGAGATGTTTCTAACTCTTCCTCAATACTTCAGGTATTTATTTGTGGAAGGGTAATATAAAGCTTAAAGAGGAGTCATTTATAAGTGTAAATATTGATAATAGTTTGCTACAAGGGGCTTGGTTTAAACTCTGAAACGTGACCCATGGGAAAGAGGCTTCTATTGCTGCTACTTGGTGTTTTCCTTAATAAAACATTTCCACCCTCATTTTTTTTTCCTTTCTGAAGAAATTTCTTTTCAATTTGAAGGTTTCTGAATGCAAGGGCTGCTGTAACCAGGGCAGAACATTCCAAGGAATAAGGCTAGAACATGCAAAGAACACGAAGGCTCACATCATGTCCAGTTCTTTGCAGAGCAGAGGCTCAGGGGAAACGTGGGAGAATGCCCAGGGCTGATGTTGCACTGAGGAAGAGTTCAGGTTCATCTAGAGTAACTAGGTCACATAAAATCTGTGCTATAGAATTATTGCTTTCATTATTCTTTTTGAACTTGAGTACTTAGGTTGGTTTTGTAATGAAGACATTTACTGCATTCCTAATTCTGTACTCAGGATTTACCATTAAAGACTTTTTGGTTCAAATACCTGAAAATTTCAGTCTTAAAACCTGAAAATTTCAATGTTCTTACCAGAAATCTGTCCCTGGCTAGCTGTTAAATGGCTTGAGCCCAGGAGAGGGAGCTGGAGCTTCCTGGTATAGAGTGTGAACAAGCCAGGGTGTGGCAGGATAGGCCGATGGACTGGGTCGGCTTTGAGGTCTACTCTTTTCTTGTTCATCCCACACACGGTGCAGTTGCTCAGCTCCATAAGTTGAGTTGTACCTTGACACCCATTTGGTAAACTGCTCTGCAGCCCACCCCTCACTCCTAAGCTCTAGCGCTGCATATGCTTCTGCTTGTATGGCATCTCCCCAAAACTTATATTCCAAACTGAACTCGGCCTTTTCCAAAACCTGCTTCCTCTGAGTTCTCCATTGCAGTGAATCCAGCCTTTACTGACTCACTTGCCAAGGTCAGAAACCTCACCCCTCCTACTACTTGGTTTCTCACACTATGGAGCATGTGGCTTCTCCTTCATGTCCTCACCATCCTCTAGAGACCTTCCTTGTTAATATTTATCTCTTTTCTTAGTAGAGTGTTTGCTCCAAGAAGCCAGGGGCAGGGTCCTTTGTTGCTTGTTTATTTATCTTATTTCCAATCTTCTCACAATATTGAGTCTTTGACAAAGATACTCGATAGACATCGGGGGCTGGAGCAGGGGCTCAGTGGTTATAGCACTTGCCCGACATGTACAATTAACGCAAGTTCAAACCCCAGCACCATGTACACAACTAAGTCTTGGAGCAACAAAGGCAACATGGAAAACTAAAGAAAATTGTTTCTCTCACTGTCTTTCTCTCTTAAAAGAAGTGTGGCAGAGGTAGAAATTCCTGTCCATTCTACCCTCTCAGTATCTCTCTAATAAAGCAGATCTGGGTTTGATCTAGCTATGCGATTTACTGGATGGGGAGCCTTAATTAAACTATTAAAGATATGTCAGTATATTTTCTGATTTACAGATTAAGCAAGTTTTATTCTCTATCAATTTTCAAATCTGTAAAATGGACATAATTATAGTACCCACCTCATAGGGATATGGTGAGGATTAAATGAAATAGAGCACATGAAATTTATTACTGTGCTTAACACATGGTATGGTCAATTGTTACAAGGTTAGGTTTGGAGCTAGAACATGGAAGATCCTTGATGCAGATTATAAATGTATGCTTGGGGCTGGAGCGGTGGCTTGGCGGTTGTAGCACTTGCCTGGCATGTGCAAGTACATGAGTTCAAACCCCAGCGCCATGTACACAATGAAGAGTCCGAGGAATTAAAGTTGCATGAAAACCTAAATAAAAATGGCTTCTCTCTCTCTCTCTCTCTCTGTCCCCTCTTTCTTAAAAAGAAATGTTTTTTCTTTTAGAAGATCAGGATCCATCTATGTGGTGCAAAAACCACGAGCTCTGGAATCCACGGATGTGTTCAAATGAAAACTTGACCACTTAATAGCTGTGAGGCTTCTTAAAACTTAACTATCCATTCTCAGCCTCAGTTTTAGAATCTCTAAAATTGGGGTAACAACACCTCCTGCCAGGGATTGTTAAAAGATATAAATGAAAACCATGTCACTCTTAAGTTTTTTTTAAGTTACTTTCTTTATGCTAACGATAAGCTCTGGGTAGTCAGAGCCTTGTTCATGGCCCAGCCCACCTTAACATTTTTATCAGATAAATGGACAAGGCATAAAGCCATACTTTCCAAATTTGCAGATGACTCAAAGCTGGGGAGATAGCTAATACAATAGGTGACAAAGCAGAGGCTCAAATTGACCTTAGTGGACTGGAATTTTAGTCCATCACCTAATGGGACACCTAGTAGGTGGATCAAAGCAATCAAGGGAGACGACCACTTGTTTGTGATTCCTGTAGGTGATGTGTGGAGAGGATGTGATCTGGGGTGGGGCAACAAAAGGAAGAACCTTTCAGAAAAATCACCAGAAGGTGACAACTAACTGAATATTTGGGGAGTGCAGATGTGGATAAAGAGGGCTAGAGATGACTTGGCATTTTCCCTTCTGGCTTCCTGGAAAAAAGAGGTGCCAGTGAACAGGAAGGAAGTTAGGCAGAAGAGCTAAAATGGAGGGAGGAGAGAGGATAGGAGCCAGGCTGTGTGAGTAGTGTGTTGGCTGTACCCAAAAGGAAGCTGGAAAGTCTGGACTGCAGTGCGAGGGAGAGACTGTGTCTGGAAAGAGGCATTTGGGAGTCATCCATAGAGGTGATAGTTGAAGCTGTGGGTGGGAGGGTATGGGATGGCCAAGGAGTGGCTGCTATTCAGAATCATTAGCATTGTTGGCCCTAACTTGAGATAAGCAGGGTAAACAAATCCTTGCCCAAGTGGGAACTAGTTCTACTACCTTCCTGGCTCGATTTAACTCATTAAAGCAAAACTCCAGCAGAATGAAAAACATACAATAATTTAGGTTAATCCCCTTATTATACTACTTTTTCAAGAACAATCACTGTTATTCTTGTAGGTGTTATAGAGTTTTTTTCTATGCCTTTACATTGTTATACACGCATGCACATAAACATATGCTTTTGTTTTTGTGTGGTTTTGTTTTATGTAAATGAGTTCATACTATGTTCTTTTCGATCTGTTTTTATTTTTTAAAATGTTACAGTATGCCCTGGAAATCTTTCCAGGTGCATTTATATAGAGCTAAGTCATGAAAGCAATAAAACCTGTTCTCCTGGGATCGAATGTGCCATGTTCTACTTCATTCACCTACGGATGGGGATAGACCTTGTTTCCTACTTTTGTGTCTGTCCATCCTACAGGAACTCATTTCTAGGAGATGACTGAGCAGGGACTGGGATCTTTTGAGAAATAACAAACCAGGAGTTTTTAAGCTCTCTGAGGCAAATGGAAACACATAGGAAGAAGGAAGGCAGAAAATTCTCCTTAACATTGCTGATGTGACTTAGGGGAAGAAGACCTTTTCATTTGGGGTTGCAGTAGTGGGTGAGAGAGGCTGAGCCATTTGCCTAGGCCTTGCAGGGTGGAAACATGGATAGATTATTAAGAGGGATTCTGATTATTGCCTGTTAGTACCCTAGATCGGTTGCCCATCAGGGGTCAACTATTAGTATGCCACTAACCTCTTATGACAAGGAATTGCTGTGCTCAAACATTTACAGGTCTCTCTTGGTGCCATTAAGCTGGAGGAGCAACAGTTGTAGGGAAGGGAGGAATTGAGTTTTCTGAGATGTGGACTTCTACCTCCCTCCCCAAGTCCATGCCAAAGCTGAAGGGATCGATTAGGGGAGGGGTGGTTGGGGCTTTAGAACATTTTCTTTTTGCAAGAATACACATGAATACACAAAACTTAAAATTCTCATTTGAAGGATTCTGAAAAAATATATCCCCTTGTGAGTAACTGGTATACTATTTCCTTTTTATTGAGTGCATGGGATTGAGGCAGCTCCAGTATAAGAACAGCTGGGAAAGAATAGGGACCTTCTTTATCTAGATGGTATGCTCTCTGACTGTCTCTGGTTGTTCTGCCTTTCCTATTTTGAATCATATCACATCTTGTGAGTAAACTAGGGGCGTAAATATTTTATGTAAACTACCAGGGCCCTAAATTTGGGTTCGGAGAAGGTTCCACTCAGGACTAACCTGCAGGGAGTCCAGCTGGCTTTCCTTTCATCTGGCACCAACTCTACCAGGCTGTGGAGGAAGTTGCACCAGCCAGTGTGAGGCTGCCTGGGCACAGCTTCCCCAGAAATTTGGAGTCATCTACATAACCAATGTTCTCACATGTGAGACTAGTCTGGCTGGGACTGTCTTCCTGCCATGGTGTCTCTTGCCACCTCCCTGCATCCAGCCCTTCCCTCTGCAAGCCCTCTCTGCTGCACCCCAGTGAAGTCTGGTTTCTCTTCTTAGTTTCTCATTTCTATTGCAGCCAAGCCAGACTCACCTTCTGGGCTGTTGGATCAATGAATGGGCTCATGGTTCCACAGCCTCTGCCTGCGTGGGTCTAAAGTCTTAAGGCTTTTTGGAGTATATCTCCCGGTCCGTTCCCTTGCACTACCTTGACACCATCTCCCAGACCCCACCCCTCCAGCAGCTGGTGTCCAGTGCTGTCACTCCGTGGAGCTCCTTGAACACCGTGTGTGCGCTTTCTATCCCTGGTGCTCACTCGTCCCCATCCTGCTTTCCCTTGTACTTTACATTTAATTTGTGCATTAGTTGCTCTAGAAAGCCTTTCTTTGACTACCCCTGGGGCAGATTCACCTCATGAAATTGGAGTTTCCTGTTCTGTGCCCCTCCACTCCACAGTAACAGCCTGAGTCACCCCTCTTTTCCTAGGGCTGAGCCTGAAAAATACCAGGCACTCAACTTGTGCTTTTGAACTCGGCTAACCTAGAGATTGGAGGGCATCTTTGTGGTTCTTCCCCTAGGTTTGCCCTCCTGGCAGATACTTAACTTTGTAAGTACATCTTGTCATCTGAGCCCTAGCATGAGAAAATTCCCCAAGAGGACTCACTGTGTAATGATTGGTTTGTAATAAAATGGTCTGCAGAGTAGCACACCATCAATCTTTAGATTTCGGACATCCATTGGTCTAGGAGGAGTGGAGAAGTGAGGAGAGGGCACACCACTGCACCAAAGTCACAAGAGAAGACTGAGATGTAGAGAGGGTTGTGAACTGCCACCTGCAAGTGACAGTTATTGTACCTGCAAGTACAATAACCCTACAATGTATTTGGCCTGTTTCCATTTACAAAGCACCTTCACATATCTGATCTCTCCTACAAATCACCTTGTGAAGTAGAAAGGACTGATTATACGAAATGAAACAAACAAGAAGATTCACTTGTTTATTCTACAAAGATTGGTTGAGTTCTTACTGTGTCTGAAATGCCTTGAAAATAAAGCAGAGAGCAAAATCAGCACATCCCGGCTCTCAGGAAGTTTTGGTTCTGGTCAGTAGAGACAAACAAGTAATTCATATACAAATACATGATAAGTTTAATTTCCAGTGGTGACATGTGCTAGGAGGACAAGCTGGCAGGGGAATGTTACAGGAAGTCACGGTGGATAGGACGAGGGCTGCTTCCCAGCAGGCAAAGCCTTTCTGGGGAGATGGCTTTTGAACTCAAATCAGAAAAGTGAGATAGAGTAGGCCAGGTGATAACTGAGAGATTTGCTGAAAAGCCCAGAATGGAGCTGCCAGTGGAACCCTAAAGAGGGCTCTTTCCCCTGCATTTTTTTTTTTTTGGGTGGGGGCTGTTCTCTTACCTCTTCACCATGTTCATGGATACCTGTCAACCAAGTCAGGGGCTAGACATTAATTTATTTAACTTAGGCCAGGAATGAGGCACTCTACAGTGCTTTGGGAACTCTGGCCAAGCACAGACCCCATCCCCTCAACTTGAATATGTATAGAGAACCCCAGATGGAAGAGAATCTCCCCCAGTGGCCAACTTGGTTTCACCTTTTATCTTCCTTTCTCAGGGGATGCCTTAAGATTAAATTTAGGAGGCTGTCAGTGACACCTTCCTTCCCCAAGGCAACCAAAAAGTTAACATGAAACATGGGGAAATGTGTGTCTTAAGCATTTTAAACTGTACAGTGGCATTAAGTACATTCACATGGTTGTGCCACCATGACCGCCATCCGTTGCCTGAACCCTTTCCTCATCCCATACTGAAATTGTACCCACTAAACAATAGCTCCCTGCCATGTTTTCAAAGGCCCAAAGGAATCGTGGGGAATGAGGAAATGAATGCTATTTTACAAGTGCCTCTTCCCTGATGGGTGGAGCCTCGCTGTGCTCAGGGAAGAAGCTCGGTAAGGTCTGGAGACAGCTGGAGCCAGAATCACCTGGTGGTGATGGTGATTGGGGGTGTGGGGGGGAAGGCTCTTCTTGAGGCTGGAGAGGTGGTTCAGCGGTAAGCACTTGCCTAGCATGTGCCAGGTCCTGGGATTGAACCCTAGCACCACATACACAACTAAGTGTTGGAAAAATAGAAACCAGACCAGACAAATAAAATTGATTTTTCTTAAAAAAAAAAAAAAAAAAAAATGCACTTCTCTCCCCATCCTGAATCAGAATCTCTTGGGTTCCACCCAAGAAAGGGTAGTCTTATCAGGCCCCCACAGGATTCTGCTGCTAACATAAGTGTAAGGATGACTGGTTTCAGCCTCATGGGAAGAATAATTGAGAAGGTGGTTAGCCAGGTGAGGAGGCAGGAGCTCACAGGAAAGGCCAAAGGCCTCTGTGGGGAAGAGCTGCCTGAATTTGAATTTCCACTTCAGCTTCAGCAGGGGATAACTGTGACACTTGTTGCTGTGAAGATTGAAGATCACACCCTTGAGGTGCTTGGTATGATGCCTCTCGAGAGTGATCTTGGTGTAGTGTCCAGGTGGTGGGCTGACGCTGCTCCACACACTGAGTTAGGTGATTGAGTAGTTACTGGGTGGTGTGAATCAACCTGGACTGTTTCCAAAGAGCTTTATCTTTAGTTGTCATTCCATCGCAGGGAAGCAATGTAGGTTATTATGGTAGTATAAAAAAATGTGTATATATACATAAATATATATATGTCAATATAGTGGTAGTGCATGTACTGGTTAACTGTGGGAAATAATAAAGAAAATGAGCATCTGGTTCTTGTTCTGGATGCTTACCACCACCCCACTGGGAATAAGGGAAGTCAGCATTGTCTAGAATGTTCTTGATGTTTGAGCTGCAGTAGTTTGAGACAGAAGCTCATAGACATGGGTCAGAAAAGCTTCCTGATAGAATGTAGCTTAGCAGAAAAGAAAGTAGAGGAGGCTCAGGAGTATTGAGAAGACAGGGAAGTGGTCAATGGACCAGGTACAGGTCAGGGGATTAGGACTGGTGTGAGTGAAATAGGTGTCAGATTGGTGATGGGAGGGACTATTGATCAGATCAGCCTCAAACTTGGCTCCATTCAGCCTAACTAAACATGAAATACCACCTCAACATAACAAATATGCCTTTCATAAATATCAACTAGACCCAACAGAGTAGTTTTTAAAAAATTTTTATTAAGGAGTTGAGTTATTGTACAATTATTAATGCATATAAAGTAACAATGTGATAGGCATATGTTCGTTTTTTTTTTTTTTTTAAGAGAAGGACAGTGAGAGGGAATCAATTTTTATGGAGTTTTTCACATTGCCTTCTCTGCTCTGACACCTGGCTGTGTACGTGGGTGCTGGGGTTTGAACCCACGTACCCGCACATGCCAGGCAAGTGCCGCCACTGCTCCAGTCCCATAGGCATATGTTCTTAAACCATAATTACCTCCACCTAGAGTAGTTTTATCAAACATTTCTACTCATGCCTAGCACCAGGTATGGTGTATAGTAGGTGTTTAAAAAATATTTGCGAGCTGTGCATGGTGGAACATACCTAAACTCCCAGCTACTCAGACTGAGGTAGGAGGACCCCTTGAGCTCAAGAGTTTGAGACCATTGTGGGCCACACAGCACGACTCATCTTAAAAAGATAATAAACTTATTTTAAAAATTTGTTGTTCAGGTGAATGATTGAATCATGCCCTTGGGTTAACTAGCCCTTGGAAAAGAAATTGTGCAATCTGAAGGTTGTACCTTCAAAGATGAGGGAATGTTCACAAGCACATAAAACAAGTGATATTTTTGCATAATTTTAGTGGGCAGGGCAATGTGCTTTTCTATGATCTTTTCCTTTTTAAAATAGCATTTAGAAATTTAGGAATGAGATTGTTGGTGTTTGTAGAGATTTCATCATTTTCTTAGAGAATGTAATATCATTATATATAATATTTAGACAATATCATATAAATATATTGCCTTAAAGAAGCAGGATCAAAACAGTTTAATTCTGTAAAAGATATGTTTTTTGGGAAATACGCTGGATGGAAGTTATATCAAAATCAGAATTACTGATGGGGTGGCTGATAAGTAAAAGGAAACACCACTTTTTTAAAGTTTTCTACAGTAAACGTGTATTTTATAATTTATATCCATTTTTGTTACAAAGCATAGAATATTGTACAACACCTTTGGCAAAGCTTGCCCTGATTTTTTTTTTATTCTTGGCACTCATAAACTGCAACTGATATTTGAAGTGACATAATGGTATAAAAAGAAATGAACCACACTTACCAGAATTCTTAAAATGTAGTCCTCTCTGTATCACAGGACAGTTGATTTGCTGAAGAGCTCCCACCATCCAGGGCCTGGGATTTGCCACTTTGTGGCCTCTTCCCCACATCTGCATATCCCTCTGCCTCCCTGGATACCCCTACTCCACCACTGTGACAGCCTCAGGAATGGCCTGAAGGACTGGTGTAGCCAGAGAAACTGGCTGGCTTCAGACTGTGGACTCCACAAACAGCTGTGTATATTTTACTTGGGGTTGTACCATTTTGAAAACTAGCAAAAGTGCCCAGGTATTATTGGCCTTCCGATTAAAAATACAGAAAAACCAAAGCAAAATAAGACCTCAAAACTTGTTTTGCTTCTTTTTCTTCTCTCCAGTTAGGTAAGAAGTATGAATAATATTGTTTTTACCCTTTGGAGTGTGACTGCTCAGTGATAAATCAGAGGCACAGCTAAATGAACTTTGAATTTTAATGAAGTGTTCTATTTGCATTTGCATTTTTAACTAGACCCAAAACAAGCCGTTAGAATGACATCAGCTATTTGAGTCAGCTGTTGGTTTGGGTGTCCACCCAGGATTTGAGGTCATTGGTGGGCATCCATGAGGACCAGGAATAACTTTTGAAGCTTGTTGACTGAAGGGCCTCTACAGGCCTCTGTTGGTGTAAAATATGATATGGGTATAAAAATGAAAACTGCTAGAAACGGCCATCTGATACGTTAAGTATGTGGATTAGAATGCTTTCCATCTGCTCGGGCTTTGTGGAGGAACCGCCATGAGACTGGAGAGTTATTTAATCCGGAAGATGTTTTACTTGGTCAGTGATGAAAACTGTAAGGCTAGATAGCAGCAGTGGGGAGCCACCCGGGGTGCAGGAGGCAGAGGCATGAAGAAGAGTTCACAGAAGCTGAATCATATCTTTTGATTAAATCAGGATTGTTTTACCGAGTGTCTGTAATCTGAGCGTGTGTGAGGGGAGTAGAGTAGCTCTAGTGTTTCTCTCATCCAAACTGAGTTTTCATTACATGTATTTTTAATTCTTTGGAAAGTCACTTAAATTAATTAAGGAATGGCTTGTAGAGTACCAGTGTGAAAAAACTCGTGAGTGTCCACATTGCCTATCAATTAAAAATTTCTTATAGCATGAGCTGTTGTGGCCCCAGCTAAATGGTGACAGTTGGCTGCTTGTGGGAACTTGTTACACTTTGGGTGCCTGGGGTACATAATGCAATGACTTCAGAGAAGCCACGTGGGGTCCTTCCCACTTTTTTCTTCACCTTCACTGCCAGGCTTCTATAACTGCTGCCTTGACCTGGGATGAGAAGGCTCTAGTGACAGTCCAGAGTGGTTCTGCCGCCTCTGATGAGCTTGTGTCTTACAAGGGCAGAGTAGTCCCCAGAGTTGAGGACACCCATGACCTTCCATCCCAGCTCCAAGAAATGACTGAGGCTCCTCCTCCACTGTGTTTTCTCCCTGGCTCCACTTCCCAGGATGGATCTTTTACTGATAGCGACATACCCTGGAAGATTTCACTGATGACTTGAGTCCATGCTGATTTCTATCATCCCTAGCCGCATTTTTCAGTCCACTGCAATCTAGCATCCACACTCTTTAAATGGTTCTCCCATGATTTTAGCTGCTTGGACTACAATATCGATTTTTTTGTGATATTAGTTTATAGTCTAATTTCTTTATGGCTCTATAATAACCAATTATTGCTCTGTAGACAGATTATGCCTTTCTTGTTTGGGACCCCTGTGGTACCTTGCTCATGTCCTAAGCACCCAGTAAATCTATAGAAACTTAGGAATCTTTTTGACTGCCTTTGGTGTACATGGGAAGGAAAGTTATCACACACAATCTACACATAGCAATCAGTGAGCAAATATCCATCAAGCCTTTATTAGTGCTAAGGAGTAATTTAAAAGAGACATGATCCTGTATCAGGAAATGACATGTGATGACCCTAGAGGATTTTTTTTTAAAATAATGATGAGAATAAAAGGTACTATTTTAATTTTGAGAGGGAGGGGGAGAGAGGAAAAGAGTCAATAGTTTTTTCACCTGGTTTTTGGTTTTCCTTATTTGTGTATGTGGTGCTGGGTGCTGAACTGGGACTTGTGGTAGCCAGGCAAGCGCTCTACCACCGAGCCACCTCTCCACCCTAAAAGGAACTATTTTTTGAGGTATTACTACTTCATAGACTAATTGTGAGAATTACATGAAAAACCATTATTTATCCCCATTTTACAGATGTGGAAACTAAGTCTTGGCAAGTTTGAATTTTCCAAGATTGATCTGTTAAGTGGTGGAAACAATCTAAATTGTGGGATAGATGGATTCCTCTATCCCACTGATGTGTGATCATCTGAGATTTTCAGCATCCTGTCATATAGGTGAGCTGATTGCTCACTGCTCAAAGGTAAATGCTGAGGGACCAGGTGGATAGAAATACTGTCTGTGGTCCACTTGAAAAGCTGATATGGGTGGACCAAGTGTACAGGTGGATGAGCATGTACTTACGTAGCCACCACCTCAAGTAACAGGATTCCCAATATTTCTTAGAAAATACATTTGTACCATTTTTCAGTCTTTCTCCTTTCCCCTCCCATCCTCTCTGTCCCTGGAAACCACTGATTGGATTCGGTCTCTATAGATTCAACTGGACAGTCCTATAGCTTTATGCCATGGTGGAAATGCTCTATATATCTGGGTTGTCCAATACAATTGTCACTAGTTGCCATGACTCTTGAATACTTGAAATGTGGCTGGAGCACTTAAGGAATTAAATTTTAAAATTCTTCATTTTAATTAACTTAAATTTAAATGGACACACATGGCTAGTGCCTAATTGTAGCCCACCATTCTAGTACTTCATGTAAATGGAATCAGTGTCTGGCTTCTTCCAGCATAAGCTTTTAGAGAGTATTCCATGTTTGTTGTATAACCGGGAGATCATCACTTTTGCTGAATAAGATTCATAAAATAGAATTTATAAGTTTTTTTAATCTGTTGATAGACTTTTGGCTTGTTTCCAGTGGGGCTGTTATGAATAATGTTGCTATAAACATTTGTATACAGATTTTTTTGGTGAATGTATGCTTTGATTTTCTTCTACAAGTGGAGTTTTTGGATGATATGGTAAGTGTATGTTGAACTTTTTAAGAAATTACCATACCCAAAGAAGACAGACTGGGTGTGGTGGCACTTTCCCAAAGTCCCAGCACCTCCAACAGCACTGTTGTAGTTGCTCTGCATCCTCGGGGACTTTGGTATGGCCAGTCATTAGTCATTCCGGTGGGTGTGAAGTGCTGTTTCAGTGTTATCTTAATTGGTATCACCCTGATAACTAATGATGTTGAACATATTTCCATGTGTTTCTAAGCCATTTGTATTTCTTCTTTTATAAAATGCTTATTCAAGCCTTTTCCCTTTACTAAAAAGGAGTTCTTTGTCTTTTTTATATTTAATTTTTTAAATTTTAAACTTTCTTTTTCTTTTTTGTACTGGGGATTTAACCCAGAGATACTCAACCTCTGAGCCACATCCCCATCCCTTTTTAGATTTTATTTTGAGACAGGGTCTCACTAAGTTGCTTAGTGCCTTGCATAGGGTCTTGTTAAGGTGATGAGGCTGGCCTCAAATTTGCAGTCTTCCTGCCTCAGCCTCCCTGAGCCATTGGGATTACAGGCATGTGCCATGGCACCTGGACTATCTTCTTATTATTGAGTTGTGGGAGTTCTTTATATATTCTGAGTGCAAAGCCTTTGTTAGGTATTTGTATTACTAATACTTTCTACCACTTGAAGAGCAGTTATTGATAATTTCTACGAGGCTCAGTTTACCAATTAATTTTCCTCTGTGGTTTGTATTTTTTTAGTCTAAGAAATTTGTTTACTTTAAAACTGAAGATGTTCTGGTATCTTTTAGAAGTTTTATAATTTTAGTTTTTACATATAGGGCTATGATTCACTTGAGTTAACTTTTGTGAATACTGTGAAGTATGGATTGAGGTTCATTTTTTTAATACAAAAATTTTGTTGCCCATCACGGTTTGCTTTTAGGCCATTCATATTATTTTATTTGAAGGTTCAAATCTTTTGCCCATTTTATAAAAACTTGGATTGTTCATTTGTTATTGAGTTTTCCAAAATATTTATTCTGAGTATAAAAGCTTTTTCAAGTGTATGTGTTATAAATATATTATCCCATTCTGTAGTTCACCTTTGTATTTATTGATATTTTTTGAAAAGCAGAAGTTTTGATTAAATCTATTTTGCTTTTTTCTTTTTTGTAGTGCTTTTATGTCCTAAGAAAAGTTTTTGATTAAATCTATTTTGCTTTTTTCTTTTTTGTAGTGCTTTTATGTCCTAAGAAAAGTTTTTGTATCTCAAGGTTTTACCTGTTTGTTCCTGTAAATTTTTGTTGTTTTAGACTTTGTTTGGTTCCATAACCCATTGCTAATTAATTTTGTGAATGAAGTGATATAGGAGTTGATGTTCATTATTATTCTGTTTGGATCCACTGTTATTTATTGATTCTCCTTTCCTTAATTATCTTTGCCCTAAGGAATTTACCTTGTTGAAAAACCAATTGGCTGTATATGCATAGGTCTATTTCTAGTTTCTTTTCTATTATGTCTTTGAAGTATTTTCCATCTTCATGCCAACAGCACACTAGCTTTGTTTTGTCCTTCAAATTAGGTTATGTCCTCCAATTTGTTCTCCCTTTTAAAAATTATCTTGAATACTTTAGGTCATTTACATTTTCCATAAATATTCAAGGTTGTTTCTGTATTTGAAATTAATTGGTATAGTTTACTATATTAATTTACTAAAGGAGGAAGAATCTTATAATTGTCAATAAATGTAGAAAAAGTTTTATGTAATATTCATGGTAAAAATTCTTAGCAAACTAGGAATTCAGGGGAGCATACTCAATGTAGTAAATGACATTTATAATATACTTACAGATATTAAATTGTGATATATTGATGCTTTCCCAAGATTAAGAACAAGGCAAAGATATATGCTCTTAATATTTAGTATCATAATTGGAGATCCTAGCCAGTGCAGTAAGGCAAGAAAGAGAATTAAAAAGGTACATTTGGAAAGAAAGAAGTAAAACATTATTTGAAGATAACATGTCTGTTTATGTACAAAATTCTAAGTTACCTAAAGTTGAATTTAATAAGGTATAAGTTATAATGTCTACACACAATAATCAATTGTATTTGTGCGTACCATCAGCAAACACCTGGAAAATGAAATGTAAAAGAATTCCAATTACTGGACTAGGGATGTGGCTCAATTAGTTGAGCATTTGCCAGAACATACAAGGTCAGTTCCAAGTTTAATCCCCAGCACTGAAAAAAAGAATTCTAGTTAAGTACTATCACTAACATTAAATATTTAGGAATGGATTTAACAAGATATGTATGACCTCCATGCATATAAATCCAAAACATTGCTTAGATAAATTAATGATGTATATACTTGGATTTATTCATATATCCATACATAATTTATGCACATATTTTTTCTACATAAATAAGTCTGCGTAGAGAACGAGAAAAGGAAAGAGTGAGCAGAGAACACAATCACTGGGTAGCTATATATGGACCAAAAGCCTCAAAATAGTTATTTCTCCCTAAATTGATATATTGATCCAAGTCAATCCCATCAGAATCCTGTAGTTTTTTTAAATTAAAGAATTGATAATCTTTGGGTTGGAGAGGTGGCTCAGTTAGTAGAGTACTTGCCTATCATGTGAGAGGACCTGGGTTTGATCCCTGGAAACACATACACAACAAAGTGTTGGAAAAATAAAAATCAGATGAAAAAAGAAATAAAATCAACTCTCTTCCTCTTTGAGAAATAAAACATTGATAGTTTTTTAAAATTATTTTTAGTACCAGGGATTGAACTGAGGGATTCTTAACCACTTAGCCACATCCCCATCCCTTTTTGTATTTTATTTTGAGGCAGGGTCTCACTGAATTGCTGAGGTTGGCTTTGAACTTGTGATCCTCCTGCCTCAGCCTCCTGAGCTGCTGTAATTATAGGTATGTGACATCACACCTGGCAATAATTGATATTCTTGATGGTCAAATTAATGATTTGGATTTACCACAATAGATAATGTGATGTGCAGTTACTTATTAAGTAAAGAAATGGTATTATGAGAAAATGCTCTACATCACTAGCAACAGAGAAATGCAAATCAAAACTTCACTGAGTTTCTACCTCACTCCAGTCAGAGTGGCAAAAATGAAGAGTGTGAACAATGACAGATGCTGGAGGGACTGTGGGAAAAGAGGAACACTGTCACATTGCTGGTGGGACTACAAACTGGTACAGCCACTCTGGAAAGCAGTGTGGAGAATCCTTAAAAAAAATTAGGGCTGGAATCGCCTTGTGACCCAGCAGCTATCCTACTCCTGGGTATTTTCCCAAAAGAGTTAGAATTGGCATATTATAGTGATACCGCTACATCAATGATTATAGCAGCTCAATTTACTATAGCTAAATTATGGAACCAACCCAGATGCCCCTCACTCCATAAGTGGATTCAAAAACTTTGGTATATATATACAATTGAATACTTAGCTAATAGAGAAAATATTATGGCATTTGCAGCCAAATAGGTGGAGATGGAAAAATTATGCTAAGTGAAATCTCCTAAACACAGACTCAAGGGCTGAATGTTTTCTCTCATTTTGTGGAAGCTAGAATATAATCAGAAACAGTATGATAGGTGACTAAGCTAATAACCTCAACATGTATGAATTTTTACACAAGCAGAGAGAGCCTTGCCTATGATACTGGGGGACAAAGGGAGGATGGTGGGGAGGGGGAGGGAATAGGAAGGATATTAAGGAAACCAGAGGGAGGGAGTATGGGGGAATCAACTCAGAGGGGAACCTCTGACTTCCATGAGAAGTCTTTAACACAGGGGTTTAATAGGGGGAAACGTGGAACCATGGGGAAACCATGGAATGGCATCAGCCTCGTCTTGCTCTGACATTATATATTTGTTCTTGATTGTTAATGATTCCCTAATTGTAAGCCCATATTTAATGAATTAAACCTGAAAAACTAAAAGCAAGCAAACAAACCTGAGGGTAATCAGAAGAAGTGACCAGGGGTAGAAAGAGGTGAGAGAGGGAGGAAGTGTTGGGAAGGAATAATGGCCAAAATTATATTTTGATATTATGTGCATGACTATGTAACAGCAGTTCCCATCATGTGTACAACTATAATGCCTCAAAGTGAGAAAAAAATCTGTCTACCACCATATTCCCAACATCCGGCACAGTACCTGGCTTTTAACAGGAACTTACTAAATACTTGTAAATGAATGATTGGTGGTCTGATTCCATTACCTGGTGCATGAACCTTATTAAAGTGCTTACCACATAGGGGAAAAAAGAAGATAATGTTATGAAAATAGTGGTTAGGGAAGATTTGTCTGAAAATCAAATGGGATGGATTGAAACAGGACATGATTAGAGTTTGGAAGACTAGAGGCCTTTTGGAAATCCTGATGCATGAGGATTGAGCTCAGGTAACCATAGAAGAGAAGAGAGCCAGTATATTATTGGTGTTATGCCCAGAATGGAGGGTGCAGAGTGACTAAAAGGTGCCTGTCCTGCAGCTTTCAACCCATGCAGGGGCCCTACATAATCCATAGTTATGGTGCAGGGTGCCATGACTAGGGTGCAAGGCAGGAAGAGCACCAGGTCACAAAAGAGAGCAGCTGACGGTGTCAAGGAAGGCTGCAGATGGAAGTTGCCATTTAAGCTGGGTGATGGAGTCAGCGCCATTAGATAGAAATAGCAGGAAGGAAAATGCACTGAGGTATGGAGTGCTAGGCTGGTTTAATAAATGGCAGAAAGTTCAGTGGAAACAGCTTACTCTTGGGGATTGTTCAGAGATGAAGCTGTAAAAGACAGACTAGGACCAAATCGTGGAGGGTTAAATAGCATTAAAATGTGCCACCTGCATCTTTTCATCTCAAAGACTCATCAAAGATGTGCTTTATGTGTGCACACATAGAACTCCAGAATTTCTAGATTTTATTGTACTACGATGAAGGAGAGGCGTCCTGTGAGCATCACAACAGCACAGTCCTCTCCACCTCCACTCTTGGCTTAAAGTTACATTCTATTAATGTCGATGACCCACATTTCTGGGAGAGATGGGTGATTTGCAAACTGATTAGAAACCATGTTTACAGGAAGTATTTCCTTTCCCTGCAAATTTTGCAATTGAGAATTGGCTTGATGTGGACAAACTTTTTGTGGCCATTTTACTATATTAGCAACCTTGTCAGTGTATTAGTTGAAAAATATGTGTGTGTCTTTCTCATCTGCATATCCGCCAACTCTTGACACCTATTATACACAGAATATAAAGATGAGGGTGTCTCTGGTTTTCTAGGTCAGAGGGCTAGCATTCCAGACTCTGAAACTTTTCTAATAAAGGGAGTTGAAGTCATGAAAGGTTAAACCTTTTGTGGTCTTGGAAAAAGACCCAGATGAGTACACCAGTGCCTTTGGGGAATGTTTAAAGAGCTTTATTTCCTGTGAGTTATGGAATTTCCATCATAAGAGAAAGGAGGTCAGGAGGGAGTGGAGCAGCAGATATTTGGAAAAAGTGCAGGTTGACTCAAATTGTGTAAGGTTTGTGTGTGGGTGTGGGTGCACTTATACCATGTGTACCATGTGCAGGTGACAAGGAGGAAAGGAGGCAAGGATTGCGAAGGCAAAATGTTTTCTTTAATATCTTTGTAGAGCAGGCTTGAGGAAGAGAATGTGCAAGGAAGTGCCCGTCTCGTGGTTGGTTGCCAAACACAGATACCAGAGGACTCTGGAAACCCTTTAAAGATACAAATAGGGCTATGAAATTCTATTACCAGCTTTCACAATTACCTTAGCATTTCTTTTCATGACAATAGAATTACTGAGCAACTTCTACTTTGAATGACACGTTCTCCTGAAAAATTCAGATTAATGAATGGATCTACGTCAGGTTTCCTTCTCCTTCATGTAATGCTACACTGTTCCCTGTACTCAGTCTCTTTTCCTCTCCATGGAGGCAACTAATTTTTACCTCTCTGAAGTCCCAGCTCAAATTCCCCATCCATCCGAGCTTTGCTGACTTTCTGGTTCACAGCCATCTTACCTTCTGAATGCTATGGTATATAATAGATGCTTAATAATTAATTGACAGTTCTTTGATAGGGCTTAGAAACAACAAAATTAATCTCCTTCCAGCACCTATAATAAGAAAAAAGTCTTTAATGTTTTTCTAACTTAAGTATTCTTTTTGATACATAGTATTTCAATTGGCTTAGAGCAAAACTGGAAACATCCTAGGACTTAGTGACTGTAACCCTCTATAGTGCAGGAATTTTTCAGAGTCCTTGTTAGGTCACATCTCTATATTCTTGAACATTGTGAGCCTCATATATAAAATGGGGATGATAATAGTACCTACTTTTATCAGCTAGGAAAAGATTTGGATGTGAGTGACAGAAAACCTAAAATAATGGTGACTTAAACACTATTAAACAAGATAGAACTTTATTTTTCCCTCCTCCCAAATCCAAGAAATGGCTACCCAGGCTTCTGTCTTGCTGCTTTGCTATATATCTGTTTTCATGTTCACTTCATGATCTGAGATTGCTGCTCCAACTCCAACCATCATACCTTTTTTCTCCCTATCATAAAGGAGAAAGAGAAGGGCACATCCTCTCTTCAAGGATATTTCCCAGAAGTTGCAAACCACTTTTGCTTTTATCTCATTAGCTATAACTTGGTCACAGCTAGCTGTAAGAGAGGCTAAGTGACTATTACAGGAGTAGCTATGTGCTTGGCTAAAGTTCAGAGATTAAATTCCTGAGGAATTTAATCTTATGAGAACAGGTTTTGGGAGAAAGAGTCTCTGCCACTCTACTGATACTGTTTTTGTAAAGATTAAATGAGATAATATGTATATTATGGTTAAAATATACCTGATACATGGTATATGTTCAGAAAGTATTAGATGTTGTTTTAATAATTAGTATTGATAGTCATTCATTCACTCTATTAATTTGTCCAACACACATTGAGCACTCCCAAGGCTCAATAATGTGCCTATATTTAAATGCCTCTATCATCAAGTAAAAGACTATCCTGCAAGATAGCTCACCCTTTGTTGAACAGCTATAAATGTTAGGGAATTCTTTTAGACCAGGCCAAAGCCTCCTCCCTAATAATTATGTCTTGACCCTATCCTACCTTTTTAAAAAACATGAAATGAGTCCATTTCCTCATCTTGATTCTTCAAATAAATGAAGACAGGTAGCACACCTCCCACACCTTTTCCTTTGCTCTAAAAAATTATCTGTCTAGCACATGGGTTGGCAAACTTCTTCTGTAAAAGGCTGAATATATTTGGCTTCATGGACCCCTTGGTCACAATTTCTCAACTCTGTTATAATGCAAAAACAGCCATAGATGTGACATTAATGAATAGATGTGCTATGTTACAATAAATGTTTATGTACAAAAACTGAAGTGGCAGTCCAGATTTGGGCCTCAGGCTATAGTTTGACAGCCTCTGATTTAGCTTATGAAAATCCATCAATAGCATTATTCTTGGATGATATTCCCCTTTCCTGAAACTGAAAGCTTCCTATATGTTACTCCTGGTTTTTCTTATGCCTTTCATTTCTTTTTCTTGTCTTACTGCATTGTCTAGGATTTTTAGCATCTTCTATATGTCCATAGCTCTACTTTCTGGTTTTTCATTTTCCTAGTCACTCATTTTACATATAGATAAATCTCACAATAAATCTGTGGCTTGGACTTGCTACCTTGATAGACCACTCTTGTTCTGTCATATCATTAACTCTCACATGCTTTGACCGCTCCCAGGCTGATCCTTCTTCAGTCTCTTCCACAAACCTATCCATAGGAAGAATCCACTTTTACATCATTTTTCTTCAAACCTATTAAAGTATGGTCTTCATTCAGTGATTCACGTCTTCTTTAGCCAACAATCTAATGCTCACTATAACTCTCATCCAAATCCAACCCAATGACTTCTCTTAAAGGTAACCAAGGGCTGCCCAAAAGGGAGTCAGTAGAAAATTAGCATTTATTGATGGGCTAGCCACTGCTAATATAAAATACTTGTGTGAAAGTATAACCAAGATTGATAATTTAACCAACTCATGATCATGCAGTTGAGATTCAAGGAATTGATTCCAGGTATAGGTCTAAAATTAAAATTTGAGTGGACCTGGGTTGAAGAGTGTTTGCATCTGGCAACAGTAAATTCAACACCATATAGCAGAGCTACTGAACTTTGGTTGCCATATCTCTTGAAGACATTTAAAAGGCACAGAATAACGAAAATTTCCCCAAATTGATAGTTTTTCAAAGCTTTTTCCCCCCACAACCTTATGGAGTAGGTGATTTCATTTCTGTTTTATAGAAGAGGAAATCAAACCCCAAAATGATTAAAATATTTATCAGAGGCACCAGATCCTATGTCTGGATGTTTTTCTTTACAGTAGTTCACATTGCTTTTCCATGGAAAGTATACCCCACATTTTAATCTTGCTAACTCTTATTTGTCCTTAAAAATCCAGGTCAATCATCTTTTCCAGGAAACCCACTCTGTAAATCACTTCCACCCCATCCCCACTAATTGATTGGGGTGCTCTTCCTCTGTGTTAATGCACATCAGAGTCCTATTTGTACTGTACATTGGCTGGTGATTTACTAGTTTGTAAGGAAATCAAAGCCATCATTTGATTTTGTACTCAGCAAATATTTGTTGAATAAAGGAATGGACTGAGAGGAAGCCAAGTTTAGTGCTCCAGGGAGTCAGCCCTCTGCAATATTGCTCATTCCTTAATACAGCTGGAGATGAAACAAAGGCCTTTGCTTCCAGCAGACTGAATATAATCCTTAGTCTTCTAGAGACAAATAAAATTTGAGTTGACCTGGGGAGAGGAGTGGGTGCATCTAGCAACAGTAAATTCAGCACCATGTCACTGATATGACAGAGCTGCTAAACCTTGGTTAGTGTCGCTCATGATGACATTATGAAGCATCATAGACACCTTCCCACACACATGAGTTTTCACACATATCGGATCCAAATCCATGGGGTTTCAGACTACATAAAAGAGAAAGCAGCATAGTCTGAGTAAGAAGAACTTCTGGAGTCAGGCTTCTTGGCTCCTGAGCCAAAATGGGTTTGACTCATTTTCCAGCCAAAGATCCAGGCTAACCTTTGACAATTGACTTGAATTTTCTGTGCTTTGATTTCTAATCTTTCTATATGGATAACAGAAATTTATAGATGGTAGTTATAGCATGAAACAATATACATTTATTATTTCACAGTTTCTGTGCTCAGGAATTTGGGAAGTGGTTTGTGAGGCAGAGGGTCTCTCATGAGGTTGTAGTGAAGATGTAGGTGGTAGCTACAACCATCTGAAGCAGTGACTAAGACTGGGTAAGCCACTTCCAAGATGGCATGCTCAGAAGGCTGTTAGTGGGAGTCCTCAGTACCTGGCACCCAATGCCTGGAGAACAAGTGAGAGAGGAAGACCAAGAACAAGGAAGAAGTCCCAGTGAGTTTTATGACCTAGTCTCAAATCTACACTTGTTATGTCCACCATGTTCTGTATCTTGGAAGAAAGTTACTAAGCATAGCCCACATTCAAGGGAAGGGGAATTAGCTTCCACCTTTTGAAAAGAGGAAGTATCAAAGAATTTATAGACATATTTAAAAACCATCACACTGTCTCATAGCATTGAGAATTACATGAGATAATAGTTACACATTTTAACCCTCTCCTACCTTGCATTACTTACCTCCTGGGTAAGAAAGGACAGACCAGCTATCAATGTGGAGGTTTGGGACTTTTAAAATGTATAACAAAGATATTAAACTCAAGTTAGTACAACAAGCTATTATAGTTATCTGTATCTTTTTTTTTTTTTTTTTTTAAAGAAGGGGACAGTGAGAGAGACAGAAGGAGAATCTATTTAGTTTTTCACATGGCTTTCATTGCTCTGACACTTTGTTGTGTACGTGGTACTGGGGTTTGAACCCACATCCTTGTGCATGCCAGGCAAGCACTGTAACTGCTGAGCCACCACTCCAGCCCCATCTGTACCATTCTTGATATGAAAAGTTGTTTATGATATACTTTGAATTTTAATAGGCAGCTACAGAACAGCATGTACATACAAACTGGAAAATGTATCATTACATATATACATCCTTGTATATTGATGCATAGAAATGTTTTGCAAGAAGGGCCCTCGGAGTATTAACAATAGTTATCTTTAGTGGTGAGATTAGTGCTTTTAAAACTTTTTCCTCCCGTGTCATTTTCTACATAGTTCAAAAAATTTTTTTACACTGAGCATATATCTGTAAAAATAAAAGGCATTTTCCAAAGAAAAGCAAAAAGAAACCAAGTTAGAAAGAGGACCTGCAAGGTGGGGAGGGCTAAGGTGCTAAGTTAGGACAAACTACTCTGTGTGGGCTTTGTTTTACCCTGTGAAGAATGTGATTGCTAGGGTGTCACCTGATCCTTTAGGATAGCTGTGAAGACTTACACATGCTGAGAGCAGGTGAGAGACTGTGTATGTGAGGGGACCTAAATGTAGGAGAATAAGGGGAAGTTGGTGACTTTTTGCAAAAGATACGGGAAAACCAGGGGAAGAGGGTCATCTGTCTGACAGAGCAAAGGCAAGGCAAAGCTGACGTTGGCATCAGCGGTGTGACTGCTGATGAACTACCTGGGAAGAAGAGCTGTACCTAGTGGTGATGGTGCCCTCTGGTCCCAGAGTGCCTGTATATCCTTTATAGTTGCACCTCCTCAGTTGGATGGAAATCTGTTTTATATCCTCTCTCTATTAATAGATTTGCAGGCATGTCTTGGCTGTCAAGCTCATGGCACAGTACCTAGCATAGAGCAGGGGTTCAGTAATATGTTGGGTGAATATAGGATAAACTGGTTTTTAAATAATACCTTTTAGAAATCAAAGGGTTTTTAAAAAAATGTCTTGATATTAAACTGAATAATTTCTTATTCAAAAGAAATAGAAGTTTAAATTTTTACATTTGGGGAGGGATTGGAAATGCTGCCTGAAGATGCTTTTTGAAATATTTAAATCTGCCATTAGTTTCCCATTTGCCTCATCTGTTTAACTTTTTCTTTTTCTGACCTTTAAGATTAAAAGAAATTTCTTATGAGTTTAATTTTTAACTTATTACCTATGTCTTTTCTAAAGTGGTTGCTTTCGAATTTAGAATATGCATCTTTAACTTTTCACAGTCTAATTTTAAATAATAGAATAATGATTGAAGAAAACAGCATTGTCACAGTGTAGTCCCATGCCCCCACTCTTAACCTTTCTGTGCCTGGTTATATATTTTACTTTTATCTTTATTAGAAACCCCACAATAAATTATTTTTGCTTTAAATGGTCAAACATCTTGTTTAAAAAATAAGAAAATTATATTTACCCACCAGTTAAGTTTCAGACTCTATTCCTTTTATACAGAGGTCAATTGTATCTGACATTTCCTTCTGCCTAAAGGACTGTCTTTTTTTTTTTATTTTAAGTGAAGGTCTGCTAGTGATGCATTCTTTCAGTTTTTTATGTCTGAAAAAGTTTGTAATTCATTTTCATTTGCAGAAGACATTTTTGCTGGGTATAGAATTGCAAGTTGACAGTATTTTTTTTTTTCCTTTCAGTACTTTAAAGATTTGCTCCACTCTCCTCTAGTTTGGAGCGTTTCTGATGAGACATTTCCTGTCATTATTTTTTGCTCTCTTTTACTTGACAAATCTTATTTTTTCTAACTTCCTTGGCCTCCTTGAAGTCTCAGCTTTTTCTCTTCTACTCAGGCACACAGTTGAGTCCTGCCTGAGTTCTCTTCCCTGCTCAGTGGCCTGGAAACTCTTAGGTAGTAAGTCAGAGCATTTATAGGGCTCACAACATTCTTTTTCTTCTTTCAGAGATCACTATTCTGTTTTGCTTATTCAGTGTCTGAAAACCATTGTCCCTTTTCTCCCCTGCCCCTAATTTGTTTAGTTTTTTATGGTGAGAGACTAAATCTACTTCTTATTACTCCATTTTGGCTGGAAGCAGAAGTTCTGAAATGTTAAAACGCCCCCTCCCCATTTTTTTTCTTTTAAACATTAAGACTAACTTTTGATTACAAAACTTCTTATCAAAATTGTCCTGTATTTTGTATTACCTTAGAATTATGAGCTCACTTTTGAAAATATACTTAGTGCCACCATGTTTGACATTATCTCTTTTCTTACAGGAAACAGGAAACATTCAAACTGGATTTTAAAATCATTGCAAATTAATGATGGACCAGAAATTGCAGAATGTAATCCTGAATGAAGGTCTTCAGATATTTTTGCTCCAAATAAGAGGAAAGAAAATTGATCTGCTATGTTAAAACTCTGATCTAGAAGAACCTATTCACAATAGGAAATTATAATTGGGAATTTTTATTTGGCTTTTAATGTACCTAACTGAAAGGAATTGTCACTTTGTTTCTCAGAAGGATTTGTATAGATCTGAGATTATTTTAACCATCATTAATTTTTAGAAATCTTGACATGATCACCAGGGGAGAGAAACATAGCAGCAGCTGATAACTGCATCAATCAAGATGACTTCTGAAGAAATGGCAGCTTCCGTTCTCATCCCTGTGACTCAAAAAAAAGTGGTCTCTGCCCAGTCAGCTGTAGATGAAAACAGAGAAAAGGCCTCCGACATCAGTATTCCAACAGGGCAGACTGTCAGGCGAGGTGGGCAGAACTCTCATATCATCTCACAACGCAACAAGCTTCAAGAAGAATCTTCTGGAAGCAACTTGCCCAAGGTTCTCTCAGTAGCAAGGGAGAAAATATTAAGTGATGAGAACAGCAATGAGAAGTGCTGGGAGACAAGCGTGCCAGATTCTGTGAAAAACCTCAACATCAACTGCAACAACATATTGCGAAACCATCAGCACGGCCTTCCTGAGAGCCAGCTTTATGAAACGTGCAGCCCCATTGCAGAGGAAGGCCTGTGCTTGGAAACTGGAATTCCTTCTCCACTGGAAAGAAAGGTGTTCCCTGGAATTAAACTGGAAATAGACAGAGCTCCCACGGGCATCAATCCTTTAGGAAATCACGCTGGGATTATAGAGACCCACAGAGTGCACCCTGACAGCAACGTGGCACTATTTCATTTTCGTTATGAAGTTGACAGAAGAATGTCAGACCCTTTGCATACACTATCAGAAAACTTAATTTTGGATGATTGTGGAAATTGCATTCCCCTTCCTGCGGGGGAACAAAAGCAAAATTACAGGGCATATACTTGTAAACTGATGGAATTGGCAAAAAACTGTGATAACAGGAATGGGCAGCTACACTGTGACCATTGGGACACCTTGAATGATAAGTACCTGTGTTTCCAGGGCTCTTGCCAGAAGGGTGATATAGTATGTGCAAGTGATACCATTTGCAGAGGGGATTTCACTGCCAGTCCACCTACTAAGACTTTTTTGAATCATTTTGAGGATTTTCCTGATAATTTTGAAGATGTAGAAGAAGATTTTTTTAAAAGTAAAAAGGAGCGGTCCACTTTGTTAGTCAGGAGATTTTGCAAAAATGATAGAGAAGTTAAGAAATCTGTATATACAGGAACAAGAGCAATCATGAGAACCCTGCCTTCTGGCCACATTGGGCTGGTTGCTTGGAGTTATGTTGATCAGAAAAGAAATAGCATCTTTTTGCCTACTGGGAGAGTCATGGAACCTCCATCCTCAGTGGAGATAAGGCACGGTGGGGACCAATGTCTGTCAGAAGCCCTGTGGTATCAGGTAAGAGTTCAAGTTTCTTTTCATCTTTTCTTTGAACTTGATCTTTTTAAAATCCAAATTTCCATTGTCTTAATTCACGGAAAATATTAAGATCTGTCAAGGTACGATTCTTAGGGGGGGAGCATTTGTAGCTATTGGAACATAGATGCTCCAATTGATAGCTATCAAGATTGGGTCAACTCTGCAACAATGTAAGTAACAAATGTACCCACAGGGGTGGAGGAATTAGGGAAATTCCTGCTAGTAGAAAAATGCCCCCATCCACTGGTTATCTTTGGAGATAAATGTCAGTCCCCTTCTATTGTGGTGTTTTTAGGTTTCCAGACCTAAAGGAATTTAAAACTTGTATTCTGTATTTTCCAACCAATGATCTGTCTCTTCCCTTGTAAGCTTTTTCATGCCTTGATCTCAGGCCTTTTACAAATTAATGAAGCCAATATATCACAGGAAAGCAGGGAGCTGAAAATCGAAACCTCAGTTCTTGTGTTCCAATGAAAGAAGATTTAAAGTCAGACACACAATCATGCAAGAGAATTTTGTTATGAATGAAAGAGAGGTGAAAGTAAAGTAAAAGCAGAGTAACATTCAAGCAGAGAGCACTCTCAAGAGAGAGTGGGCCGCCTCTGAGCAGAGAACAACAAAGGAGACAATGCTGTCTCCAAATTTATTACTATTTTATGGTTGATTTGAAAATTGGGGGCCTCCTTCAGCAGCCTTCAATCAGGTGTTTGAGTTTCTACACATTGGGTGGTAGAGTTTTTGACCTTAGTTGGTCCTTCTGGAACTGTCATGGTGGTCATGCTATTTAGGGGGGCTTCATCTACAAGTCAATCCTATGTTTATGTGGGCATTGGGGTTAATAGTGGTCAAAAGTTACCTCAGTGCGCGTGCTTTATTAAAGAATATCTCCTTCTGAGCTAGTAAGACACCTGGCACCAGTAGTTTTTAGGTTCATCTCAACTTTTTTGGGGCCTCTGAAGAGTTGGTCCCATAGATCCTTTGTTCTTGAAGCATTCTCCCTCCCCTTTTGACTTTGCTTACCCTTAACACTTGTGTACTAATGTTTTTCCATCGCTCATCTGCCTTGGCAATAGCTTACAGCAAGTTTTAATACTAAACCTGTGGCCTTGTCAAGCATTCCACTATTGCTAGCTACTATCTAACATATGGACTTGGAAAACAGTGCTTTTATATACATCAAATGAAATAGGAAGCCTTATAATAGATAAATTATGTTGATCACATTAAAAATTTTTGAAATTGTGATATGACAACTTAAGTGCTTTTTTATTAATGCAAAATAATGGCATCTAGCAATGTGATAACTATTATAATTTTAAGGTAGTGATGAATACAAGTAGGGAATGATTTTCTTGGGACTTTCTTAGTTTTAGCGCTGCAAGACCCACATCCTGGGAAATCCCTCAGTCCTGGGCTAACTGGGACCATGATTCGCCCTACATATCAATCTTTAAGTTTATTGCCTATTTTAGTAATAGAAGGAAATGCTGAATTTCCATTTGAGGTTAATGAAATAAAGATTCTGTTCTAAATTCTCAACCAAATTTTCAGGCTCTGATTTCTGTCCGTAGTCTGAGACAGTACCATTTACCTTCTCACTTTTTTCTTATCCTGGCTGAATACTCTTGCTTCATTCACCTTTTCTCTATAGGATACTATTTCTAGAACTTTCTTGTTCCAGTTCTTCACAGTTCCTTCACCTGGCCCAAAGAATAAATACCTGGTATAGAAAGACATCCCTTTTATTGAAATATCATTGGTATATTCCTTTGATCATCATCAGTTGCAGTCCCTAACGTTTATTGAGCGTTTAGCGTGTGCTTTGGGCTAAATTATTTGCATACCTTGTCATGCTGTCATCTCAGCTACCCTGATGTTGGTGTGATTAACCCCATTGTATTGCTAAGAAAACGAGTCTCCCGGAAGTCAAGTGCCTTGCCCGCGGTCACTTAGCTAGTGCATGGCACAATTAGAATTATGATCCAGACAGTTTGCTCTTAGGTAAAGTTTCTCAAAATCCAAAAAGAAATAAAATTCAAAATAAGCTTTTAAAGGAACAGAAGACTTCTGTTCATTTCAGTGTCTGTTTGAGTCATGCCTTTTATTGATGTTGATGGTTATTTCAGACTTGACTGACTTAAATATGATGATTCTAACCCCAGTTCCTTGTTACAGTTTGTCTGGGGCCCCATCCCAGTCCTTTGAGTCACAATTGCTGGGTTTGGGTACAGCTTGAGTATTTTTTCAAAGTTCCCTTTGGCTTCTGTGAACTCTATGTAATTGAGAACCTTTGGGTCTTTGCTTTTGGGGGAATATTTGCTCTGCCCTGCTGACCCTGACACTACTTGGACTCTTGGGAGCATCAGGGAGCCTGCCTGACATGTAAAGGCCTCCAGGCCTTGCTCTGCACAGATGACCACTGACCACAGCCAGTATCCACAGATTTGCTTCTGTGGCTCTTTGCCTGACCCCTCAGGAGTCGCAGGTGTGGAGCTCGTCACAGGCTGCCTGTCCTGCTCTGTTCCATGAGCAATTGCCCAGCACTCCCACCTGTGGAACAGCCACTGAGAGCATCTGGACCTCATGAAAAAGTGCTGGTGTCTGTGGTCGTGTGCACTTGAACATTTAGAGCAATGAGAAACTGAAGCATAGTAAAGGGAATGGAAACAGGTTCCTTCAGAACCGTTGTTACAATTTCTCAATGAAGCCTGTGAGTCTGGTGTAAATTGCAGGATAATTCATGGCCTGCCAGTGCTTTCTTCCAGTTTACTCCTCTGCACCTCTGGGACTGCTTCTTCTGAGTCCTTCATGGTTCCTCTTTCAAACCTGCCTTTTCCTTAGACGCGGGCCCTGGGGTGGTTAATTTTCAATGAAAAGAAATGAGGAGATGATGCAAATTCTCTCCTCCCTGCTTAGTCTCTGGAGGCTGGGAGAGGTTGCTACATCTCTGTCAGAGGGACTGCAGGAACTTCCCTCCCCTTCCATCTGACACCAGGCTGGGGTGGGGGTGTGGGCATTTTTTATTAACCCTCAAGATGTAGCTGCTGGATGGGCTGGCCATCCTTCCATCCTTTTTAGGGGAGGTTTCCGAAAGGGAGAGCCCTTTTTGAATGTGTACAACTGGCAAGGCAGGAATCCGTTATTGTTGTCTCAAGTATGGTCTTTTCTACATGTTCTTCATTGAGAATCTGGTGGAATCTCTCCAGTGTCACACAACTGAGCTATACCCACTTGCTCCCAGCTCCCATAATTACCTCCTTCAACTAAAAGGTATATACCTGTTGTGCTCCTGTTCTGTTCTCTGAGTTTTTCATGCATCTCCTTCCTGGTTCACCAGTTGGATTATAAATTACTAAGGGCAAGAACTGAGCCCTTCATTTCTTAAAAAACTCTCTGTAATACAAGCATAATGCCAATTACATATAAAAAGTCATGGTTTGAAACAGTCTCTGGAGTTAGTCAACTTGAATTTATTTTGTGATTGACTTCTATAATGCATCAATTAAAAAAATAAATAGAAGACCAATAGAGTAGAGTAAGGGGACCAGGGGGGAAAAGGGGGGTTGGGGAGGGAGTCATACTAGGGATTGAAAGGGAGAAAATTATGCTTATATGCATTTATAAATATGTCAAAATGAAATTCACTATTTTTATGACTTTAATGTGCTAAATTAAAAAAAGCACTGAAAAAATTGTGACTGACTCCACTGACTGGCAGATTGCTTAGTGTTCTACATCAATAAATTTGATCAAATACAAATTGCAAGTATTTGAAAAAATATTGTCTGTACTGAACATGTACAGACTTTTCCCTTGTCATGATCACAATCCAGAATGATTATTTGCATAGAACTTGTATCATCATAGTTATTAGAAGTGATCTAGAGATGATTTAAAGTATACAGGAGGATGTGCATAGGTTATATGAAAATACCACATCATTTTATATAAGGAACTTGGATATCTGCAGATTTTGCCATCCTCAGGAGTTCCTGGAGCCAATTCCCTCTGGTACCAAGGGAAGCTTGTATGTCTTTCAGTCTATGATGTGGTAGCTTCAATAATCCTCCCCATGTGTTGAAGGAATGTGCTATTTGTCCAATTAATTCTTGGCCTCACATTAAAAATTTTTTTGCTTGATGCCTTGGTCAGAATGGTCCAATTAACTTATATTTGCACAGCTGTGCAAAGAAGAATGCATTTGAGCAGAAAACATTAATGAGGATTAATGCTTGCTGACTAACTATTGGTGTCCTCCTCCTCCTGCTTGTAAAACATGAAAGCCCTGCCCCTTAACTCCTTGACAGTCCTACTCCCTCCCTCCTCTCAATTTATTGGATCAACAAGGTGGGGTTTTTGGCAAATGACTAAAGGTTGGTTAAGAGTGTTTATCCTTTTAAAAAATTCCTCTCCCTGTCTGAATTTTGGGGAGTTTGGAAACCTAGAGTTATCTTGAAGTTAAAGTACAAGAAGTTCCTGCTTCTGCCCTGCCAGACTCGCTCGTGTAACCTGAGTTCTACCTGTACCAGAAGTGGAGCCAGGGATGGAAAGGGCAGAAGTTGCACCAGCTCCTGTGTTGGTACTTCATTAATTTCCCTTCTTTGATCCACAGAGGGTTTACTATACAGATATATATGACAAAATAAAAAAAATATAGATTGAGTAAAAACAGGGAATAAAAATTAAAAATCAAGAAAACATGGAGAAAAGAATAAAAAATATTTATTGAAAAAAATCAAACTAGGACTGGGGATGATATAGCTTGCTTAGCATGTATGAGGCCAAATTCAATTCCCAGGACCACAAAGGGAAAAAAGAACAGATTAGGAAAACTACACTAAAAAGGGAGGTCAAAGCCAGCATCCATATTCTGCTTTATTCCTTTAAAATGTTTCTTTCTTCATTCTTTACAATCAAACACAGAAAATTAAGCTTAAGAGGCAATGATAATTTGAGTGTTCAACAATATCTTTATTGGTATGCATATCCTCGATTCTATATTTTCTTTCTTTCAAATTGAACTGAACCTTAAGAGGGAGATAATGTCTGTTATGTGTAAAGGGACCCATTGATAATGAAATCATCTTCCAATTTGTAACTTTTATGAATGATCAATTAGCCAGTGAACCTTCTTTCTAATGATATAAGAGGTGGCTGTTGAAATAGCTATATGGCTTGTTTTACCATCTAGAAATTTGGTTGCCTTGGGGCTCAGGGACAATTTGGACCTGGAAATAATTAAAATTTCGTGGGGTGCTTAGGCAAAGCTGGAAGCCTTTGCTTGGTGAGATGCCAGGCTGCCTCTTCCATTACTGAGGTTCATGACATGGGTAAAGGATAATGCTGGCCCTTCCTGCTGAGCACAGCCAAAGGGAATCCAGCCCCCACTCAGTCATCCCTGTGCAGTTTAGTCACATCTAGTGCATCACTGGAAAATGTGATGGGCTGTTCAAGGCCAGCTCTCTGATGATTGGACTACTTTCCTTTACTAACAGCATTGGGATAGTTATAGAATAAACTTAATTTTTCATCTCTGGTTAAATTAGCTCTTTGGCTAGGACTTTGTGAAAGATGGAATGAAAACCCCTGACCTTGGACTCTGGTTTGAGGTGAATGTATTCATGGTCACTGTTATTCTCATGGTAGCTTTAGGGCAGTATAAGCAGTATTTTCTCCCTCTTCTCTCCATGCCCTGCATAATAAGAATTAACAGCTGGAGAGGCTCCGTCCCTTAGAATGGGTCATGGTTAGTATGTAGCTGGAAAAGAATCAGAGCTGGTGGGCAAGGAAGGATAATGCAATCATGTGGAGCCCTGATGTCATCCACAACCTGCATCTTAACAGAGGGACCACCATGAAATGACAGTCACACAGTTGTGTATGATAGGACTTTCTTGTCTGGGTGCTGACTCAAGTGTGGAAGACACTCCTCTGCCTGCAGGGCTTCTTGGCATCTTGGGTGATAGGGAGGTTTTGCTCTAGTAACCAAATCATTCAGCATTCCAGGGCCAAACATTAAATGTAGGTCCTGCAGAGTTCAGGTTTGCAAGTCCCCTACCTGTACACTTGGCCTCCTGCTTTGGACCCCAGGCCCTTCCCTCAAACCCTCAGAAAACACCCTAGAAAACCATCTCAGCCTCTGGCAACATGAAGACCTGCAATTACCTTTGAAGTATAAGAAGTTTCCTTTCTCAGAAGCACAGTAGCAGATCTCTTGGAGGGACAAGAGATGCTCTCATTTTTTCTTTCTTAGAAACAGTTTTATGGAGATACAGTTTATGTACCTTACAACTCACCCAAGCACACCTGCAATCCCAATGGTTCTGGAGGCTGAGGCAGGAGGATAACAAGTTCAAAGCCAGCCTAGGAATTTATCGAGGCCCTGAGCAATTTACCAAGACCCTGTCTCAAGATAAAAATAAAACGGGTTGGGGGTGTGACTCAGTGGTTTAGCACCCCTGGGTTCGATCCCCAGTACAAAAAACAAAACCCAAACCAAAACAAAAAACAGTGTAATACATTCAGACATGTGCAACCTTCACCACCATCAATTTTAGAACATTTTCATCACCTCTACAGGAACCCCAGAGCCCTTTAGTGTCACCCTCCACCCTCCCTACCTCCTGCACCCTTCCCCAGACCTAAGCAACCACTAATCTGTGCTCAGTCCCTGCGAATTTCCCAATTCTGGACTTTCATATGAATGAACTTGTACAATATGTGATCTTTTGTGACTGGCTTTCATTTCGTTTGATGTTTTCAAGGTTCATCTACACTGTAGCATGTATTCGTACTTCACTGTTTTTATGGTGGAATAATATTCTGTTCTATGGATATATCACATTTTATCTGTTCATCAGTTGTCAGACATTGGGTTGTTCCCACTCTTGGGCTGTTGTGAATGGTGCCCCTGTGTCCATGCACGTACAGGTTCTTGTGAGGACACAGCTTCAGTTCTCTTGGGCGTATAGCTAGGAGTAGAATTGCTGGGCCTAACTGTGTTATCCTAGGGAACTGCTATACTGTTTTCCAAAACAACTCTCTCATTTTACATTCAGTAATGCATGAGGGTTCCAATCCCTCCACATCCGGAGCAGCTTTTGTTGTGTGTTTCTGGTTATAGCCATCCTAGCGCATGTGAAGTGATAGTTCACTATGGTTTTGCTTTGCATTTTCCTGATGGTTAATGACCTTAAAGCATCTTATCATGTGCTTTTTGGCCATCTATATTTTTTTGTTTTGGAGAAATGTATAGTCGAATCCTTTGCTCTTTTTTTGTTTTGTTTTAAATCAGTGCTGAGAATCAAACCCAGGGCCTCGCACATGATAGGCAAGTACTGTACCACTGAGCAACATCCCCAGCCTCTATTTTTCAGTTGAATTGTCTTTAAATTTTTGAATTCTTTACATATTCTAAATTATATATCATCAGATATACAATTTGTAGTATAGACTTACATAAAGGTATAGTTATTTAAGTATAATGAATGAAAGTCAAGGAAGTGGCAGAGCAGTTTTGCAATTTTAGTACAACTTGCTAAGCCTGTTCTTTGGACATCAATCTTATTCTCAGTCTTTCTTACATTAACCCACAAGTAACAACTTCCTTCCTTTCTTCTTTCTTTGTGGTGTGGGGGATTGAACCTGGGGCCTTGTACATGCTAGACAGGTGCTCTAGCACTGACCTACATCCCAGTCATTTTTTAAATTTTGAGACAGCTTCTCACTAAGCTGCTCAGGCTGGCCTCCGAATTGTGATCTTCCTGCTTCAGCTTCCCAAGTCGCTGGGATTCCAGGTGTGTGCCTCTCTGCCATTGCAACACTTTTTATTTATTTTTTTAAAAGAGAAGGACAGTGAGACAGAATCAATTTTTATTGAGTTTTTCACATGGTTTTCGTTGCTCTGACACTTAGTTGTGTACGTAGGTGCTGGGGTTCAAACCTGAGAACTCGTGCATGCCACGCAAACGCTGTAACCGCTGAGCCACTGCTCCAGCCCCCACCTCATTGCAACAACTTTTAATTAAAATTTTTTTTATCTTCTCCAAATTATCTCCAGTTTTAGTTTTTTCTGCCTCTCCCTCCTCCCCTTTTGGTCTCAGCTCTTTATTACATGGGTCATTTTTCTGTTATCCAAATTCTGTCCCTTGGCTAGTGACAGGGAAGCAAATTTTCAATCTGCAAACTTAAGCATCACTAGAAAGGCAGTCAGCATTAATGACTGAGAAGGAGGCTACCACTTCACAGTAATGCACTCCATTATGCTCAGCTGCAAGCAGAACCAGGACTAAGGTGAGGTGTGGGAGTTGCCCAGGGTGCAAAATTTAAGGAGGCCCTTAACTCTCAGGTCTCCCAAGTGCCAATACTGTACTGATTAGTGAGTGCCTCCTTAAATTTTTTTAAAGAGAGGGATAAAGAGAACCAATTTTAGTTTTTCATGTTGCTGTGACACTTGATTGTGTATGTGGTTCTGGGGTTTGAACCCGCATCCTGTGTAAGGGAGGCAAGTGCTGGAACTGCTGAGCCATGGCTCCAGCTCACTTGTCTCACCCTAGTTCCAGTCCTGAGCACAAGGATCTAAGAGTCTATGGTTTAGAAATGAATCTAATCTCCCTAGTCAGGAATGACCTTGGCTGGACCCTCCATAGACCTCAACACAGATATTCTAAAATACAAGTGAAGAGTTGCTTCTACATTTTCAGAGTTGAAAAATATCAAAAGAATAATTTTTTTTTCTTTTTAAGAGAGGGACAGTGAGAGAGACAGAAACAACTTTATTTAGTTTTTCACATGGCCTTAGTTGCTCCAACACTCAGTTGCGTATGTGGTGCTGGGGTTTGAACCCGGGTCCTCGTGCTTGCCAGGCAAGCACCGAAACCACTGAGCCACCGCTCCAGCCCCTCAAAAGAATAATTTTGCTGCATGTGAAAATTATATGAATTTCAAATGCCGGCAATAAAAAAGTAAAGGTTGTTGGAAAATAGCCACATGTGTACCTTACGTATTGTCTGTCTGTAGCTGCTTTCATGTTGTAATGGTGCGGTTGAGTAGCTGGGACAGAGATTGTATGACCTGCAAAGACAAATATTTATCATCTGGTCCTCAGCACGAGCTCAGGGACTGCTCTCTGCCTGATTCACTCTGTATCCCTCAGGCCTGACCTTAGTTTCATTTGCTCTCAGTGGTCTTCCCTGCCAGCCCCCCATTCCCAGCCTGGACCCTGAGCTGGAGCTTCTCTGACAGCTAGTGCTCAATGCATATTTCTTGAATGACTCCCTGAATTATTAATGAGGAAAGGCAGTTTCCCGCCACTCCTACCCCGATCCAGGGCAGGCTGGTTAGTCACACCCCTGCTGCTCCCTGCCAGAGCTCTTTTGTGCAATTCCTGGGACAGAATCAGGACTTTCCATTGAAGTTCAAAGGGTCTTTCCAGACCTGCGAACCCAGAGATCCATGCCTGTCACATTTCCAGAGTTGGCCTGAAAAGACAAAGAAGGGTCATGTTTGTATCTCTTTGTTCCTGGCTTCCCTTTTCAACTGGCTGTGAAGTTTCCAGACATTTTGTGCTCATAAGGAAGGGCCTGAGACTGTCTTGTACTGCAGTGTCCAAGGAGAAAGAAGCCCCCTTCTCCTGGAGCACTGTTTCTACCCTTCAGACGCCCAGTACTTACCAGGGCGGGTTTCCATGGGACTGAAGGGAGTCTAGTTTGTTTCCCAGTGGTGGCCAAGTTTGGGGATGGTATTAAAGGGACAGGGACAGCATGCTGCGGTTACAAGTTGGGAGGGAGCACCTTGGGGGTTTGGGAGGTCTTTGACTGGTTTCTTTAAACTGACTCCAAAACTCTCAATACTAGATTGAGAGAGCAAGCTCCTCTCCTAAAAAAAAAAAAAAAAAAAAAAAAAAAAAAAAAAAAAAAAAAAAAAAAAAAAAAAAAAAAAAAAAAAAAAAAAACCAAACAAACAAAAAAACCCAACTATCAACTTCAGCTCTGCCGTTAGTTGAGTGTGTGACCTTGAGCAAGTCATTTTAGAGCCTGAGATTTTAGTTCCTTTGGTTATAAAAACAGGGCAGATGTGTGTGCTGTTAGGAGCCAGACTGTGCACACAACTGGCATGTGTGATTTAAGGAACTGTAAGTTGTGCATGTCCTCCTAACTCTAAAAGCTCACCAGTGTGTGATATAATGATTTAAATGCTGACCTTGGGTTTTGATTTGAGAAATAGTCTACCTCTCCCAGCAGCGCCTCATTGAGGTTTGATTTGGAGGGAACCTAATTGCTCCTGACACTTGGTGTGCAGGAAATGCAGAGGGGACAAGCTCTTCATCATTAGCTAAGCTCCGAAATGCTTCCAGCAGTGAGGAGCAAACACTTAGGCATTTACTATGTGCTAGGCCCTGTCTTTCCTCTGTCCTTTCGTTCTCATAGAAACTGTCTATGAGGCAGGCATTATTAACATCCCCACTGCATATTCAATATTAGAACATGTCCAGAGTCACACAATGTTGGGACTGGGACCCATGTCTGGCTTCTCTAAAGTCCATGCCGTAGCCACTCCACTGAAGTTCCTCGGGAAGGTTCTGATGCAACTCAGCCGTCTAACTTGGCAGAGATTCTGTTCTCTTATTAAATGTGCAAACATTGAGCTCTTTCTTTCTTCAAATATGAGCTGGGTGTGACCTTTGGATGAAAGAGAGTCATGGGGAACAATACCAATTCTTAATGTGAGGGGCGTGTTGGCTATTGAAATGGCTAAGATTTATTTTTATGACTCAGCCTGCTAGGAGGAGGAAACCAAGCCTGAAGGTTTGAATTTTTACTGAATTGCTGTAATTTAGAAGTACATTTAAGAAGTTTTATAAGGAAGTAAGCAAGAACAAAGTCCAAAGCAAACTGCACACATCTGAGTCAGAACATATAGCTTATGATTGTGCTGAAGTACTGAAAACTATTGGGAACATCGTTTAGCATTTTTTTCCCCACTGTAAAGTGTTCTGTGATCTTCCAGGGTCTTGGCCAGCTGAACTGAGCATGAAGAACATGACTCAGCATTTCTTTGCAGAGTCATGCCATTAAGATGAAGTTGTCTCCTCCCAAGGTCAGGGGGTAGGAGAAGAGAAGGAAACTGCTTGTGTATCCAGGCAGTTGACAAATGTCCCAAATCTGGCTATATGACTTTTCTATCGTCCCTTCATGCTCTAAGGTTTCAGTGTGCAAACGAGAGGAAGAAAGAGTCAAAAGCCCTGCAGAGGCAGCTTGGTTTTCTTTCCCAAATGCTGCGAGCCGGGAGTCAAACCTGCTTACTAAACCCAGTTCTTGAGTTTTCTTTTCATGGTGTTGGTGTGAAAGAAAGAATAATTTTATTTTCATTTTAAGATTTGGTCACTTTTATTACCAACACCTATTTCCCTTATCCCGCTATATTTTCTTAGACCGAAGAATCAGTTTATTAGTAGACCATTTTGAGTGCTTAGCTTTGGAGAGATTTAGCACCAAATTATAAATGGTGACACTTTAATGGTGAGTGTGATGTGCCTCAAGAGCCAGTGTGTGGGAGTTTGGCTGTTGGAAAGCCCCATGTCTTCAGTTTTTCCAGATTGTGTACCCTTCCATCAAATAGTAATTCCTGAGCCTTAAAAAAAAAAAAAAAAAAAAAAAAACTCTAGATCAAGGGAGAAGTTCATCTGAGTTCTAAATTGTTTAATAGTGAATGCATTTTTTTTTTATTTAACAAAACCCAGAAAATGGTCTCAGGCCATGGGTGGGCGTGCCAGTTCTTTTGATGGCCACAAACCGTAATGATGGAGTGGCTCTGGATTAACTGATTTTTTTTTTCTGTGAGGAAAATGCCATTATTATGGCGACCATATTTTCCAAATAAAAAACTGGAAACTTTTTATTCAGAGAATAGGCAGAATATTGAAAGTTAAGACTGACCCAAGAAATCCAGAATAAATTGGGTAGCTATCGATCATCATGTAAAGGGAAAAGAATGTGAGCAAACAAAGGCAACTCGAGTTCGTGGCTGGCAAGGTCAGAGTCTCACGATGAATGACTTGATGGGGATGGCGAAGAACTGTTGTCCACATGCAAAAACAACGCATCGGAAGCCCAGAGAATCCAGTGTGTATTTTTCTCAGTTTTTGTTGTTCTGTATTTTTGCCAAATGCATTTGGTAGCTACCATGTTTTGGAAATGTGAAGGTGATATAATAGATTTATTTTACTATCCGGAGCATGCTCAGCTAAATAAAGGTTGTCTTTTTATAAGGAATCACCTTGCAAGGCTGCCCCCATTTTCATTTATGCTACCATTATGCAGAATATTTTTATCCTTTGAGCTTGGATTGAGATTTTAGAAACAATCCATTCAAGCATCCGACTAATGCTGATGTGGGTAGGAATGTCAATAAAGGATAGGGTTGATTGTCTTGGGGGTCTTATAAGCTAACTGAAGGTGAAAGGGGTGTTCTGGGCAAAGATAAAATGATCAATCTGGATATAACACAAACTTGACTATGGTTTCCATCTTACCATAAACTTTCCTTTAATGGACATTTCAGAATCACCCACAAATAATGCACCAATGGTTTGGACTGAGCCTCATGGGCCCAAAGCTTATGCCAGAGGATTGAAATTTAGCCCTGTTTTCCCCACCTCCTTTGGCCAGGTGCCCTGGAAAATGACGTGGTGCACCCAACCATATGTGATGATGCGGGATTAGCACTACAGAGAGCAGAATCAGAAGAACACCAAAGCCTATGGTTAAAACTGTTTTTCTGCTGAGGTCCAATGACCTGAGATATAAAGATATTAAGTTAGTCCAGAAAAAATGATTTTCTAGGTGAATATGAATAAGTATTTGGCAACTTTACGAGTTATAGAATTTCTGAGCTGGAAAGGCCCTCTTCTGCAACTGCATATACTCCCTCTTTTTATAGATAAAATGACCAAGGCCTTAGAAGGGTAAAATTACTTGACGAGGTTCACATAGCTAATGACTGAAGACCCAAAAATTCGAATCTGGATCTGCACAAACTCTATCTGCTCATCTCTAAAACAGAATAAAAATGTAAATTTCTGATAGAACCTGTCACACTACTTAGGCATTCTGCTAATGGCAGCTGAGTCCCTTTAGGGTTCCTGGGATGCCTGGATCCCTGACACAGCACTGCCCTAGGAGTTCACAGTGGGGTGGAGGAGGCCAGCACTCCCCAGCGTGGAAACAGCTTGGTTACTGCCTGGCTTGTCTGGTTTGCTGCCTTCCCCCATTCTGGTCCTCTCCATGGTGTATCCTGTCTTCAGTTCTCCAGGGAGCTGGCTCATCTTTGCAATCAGGTTGTCAGTTCCTTACGCACTCGGAGATGCCCCTTTGAGTGAGCCATGTTTTGTGAGCTCATCTCTCCCCTTGGTCGAGTTTCTTTCCATCCTCTGCTTGGCAGATTGCTCTCTCTAGTTAATGACTGTAAGTTCTTCAAAGCACACTGAGCAGCCATGAGGTCCCTCCCAGTCTCTCAGAAGGATATTGCTCCTTTGTTCTTTTTCTCTTATTTGTCTCACAGAGCCAAATGCGAGACAGCCCAGCAGGAGGGACCAGACCTGGCCCTGGAAGAGCCAGTATGGTCTGGGCTGCAAGGAATTGAGCCAGGAATCCCCGGCTCATAAAGCATTAGTACTGGAAGGGCTGCTGTTGAGATTATCGGGTCTAATCCTTTATTTTACAAGGAAGGAAACTGAGGCTCAGAGAGAGAGAATGGGCTTGCCCAGGGCTCTCAGGCTACACTTTTAGAGACCTGTCTGGAACCCTCATTTCTCTCAAGTCAACTTTCCTGCCCTGTGCCAGGATGCCAAACATCATTTTTGACCATAGGGTGTGGTGCTGAACTAATGGAATTATACCGACTAAGTTATTGAGGGCTCAATCCTGTATAATGATTAAGAGCGTAAGCTTGGGATCCAGTCTGCCTGGGTTCAAATTCTGACCCCATATTTACCAGCTCTGTCACCTAGTGTGAGTTATTAACTTCTCTGTGCCTGTTTCTAAAGTGGGAATATATTTGACCTACCTCTTAGGGTTTGTAAAGATTAGTAGAATTTTTTTATATGTTAAACATTAACATATGTTAACCAAACTGGTCTAAATTTTTAAGCATCTAGAGCAATACCTGGCATTATATGTGCTGGTGTTTTTCTTTGAATCTTAAGCCTCAATTTTTAACTACAGTGTTGTATTACCTCTCGGTAGATACAGGGGGAGACCCTGATGGACTAACATAAGTTGTGAGATGTAGTCTGCAAGAGTGATAGGAGGTTCTGTGTAGTAGGGGCTTCCTGGAAGAGGTGGTTTATGGGTTCTTGTCAGGAGCTAGAAATGCTTCTCTTCCACCAATGGAAAGTCTAGATGTTCTACCATAAGAAAACTGACCACATTCTCTCTCATAGGAACCCATGTGACTTATTCCAAATTTAATGTTGGTTTCAGAGAGCCTTTGCCATTTTCTTAGTCTTTCCCTCTCCTTTTTTTGACTTCACATAAAACTTAAAGTGATGCAATTACTCCCCAACGAACAGAGCAGGAGCTTTCTGTTTTCAAAGTACCTATTGTAAAAATTGACTTCTTCACTTGCCAACATTTGTTGACGATATCTGTTGATGTGAGTCAAAGACGGACACTGTCTATGTAAGTTGGCCATTGTCAGTGGGGAAATGCGCAGATGTAAACTTGCCAGTTCCAAGTAAAGCTAGGACCGCGACCAACACTCCATCTCGCTACGTGGGTGCCCTCTGTTGGCCACCCCAGACCTCTGTCTGCCCTGTCCTGGGACCACCGCACTGTGGCTGCATCTACAGGCACCCTTCGGAACAACGCACGTTCACTAAGTGCCACCGAGGCGCACGCTTCAAAGTGGCTAATTTTTCTGGATGCACCTCAACCCACAAACTATAGATTTTAAATCTTGGTTGTTTTGAGCTTCACATAAAGGTGCACAGTGCATAATCTCATGGGACTTTTTAAAACACAGCATTACCTTTCACTTGCACTCTTGTGTGTGGCTGCAGTCCATTTGTTTTGGTTGCTGTGTAAATGTTCTGGGGCGTGAATACACCCTCGTGTTCTGAAGCGTTTTCCAGTCGGATCATAGGGTGTGTGAACGTTCCGGTTTGAGGGGTGTTCGGAAACTGCTAAAGTTGTTTCAGCAGCTTAACACCAGCCCCTCGCAGTCCTGTATAAGATTCTGGATCTGCGTCCTAATGCTTGACAGTTTCTAATTTGTTATTTTGCCAAACAGATTGACAGTGTTCCTCTGTGGTCAATTTTACTTTTCCTCCTCGCTGTTGAAGTTCGCCATGTCTTCATTGGCCATAGCGGTGTCTTTTCTGTGAAATGCCTCTGGTTTTTTTGCCTGTTTTCTACTGGTGCTTGTGTTTCTGATTTGTAGGATTTAAAAAAAATTATCCTAATATTGTGTTCTGTTTCCTTGTATTACTAATTTTTCTACCAGACTTAAAGAGGTTTTTATTCTTCATAAGATTTCTTTAAAATTATTCATTTTGTATTCAGATTTGTTAAATTTTTATTTGATCAATGCTTCTTGTTTAAAAATAATTTTTATACCCAGAGTCTAAGATATTTGCTTATGTTTTCTGCTAAGAGTTTTAAAGTTTTATTTAATTTTATCTATTTTCCTAGCACATTTAAATGGTTGATTTTGAATACCGTGAGAGGCAGGGATCCATTTTCATTTTTTTCTACTTCAGTTCCATTTTGCAGCTCTCATCTGACCTGCCTCCTATATTAGATCAAAATTCCGTACACACTGGGTGTTCTCTGAGCCATTTAATCTAAATCCTTGGTTAATTTATCTTTTACTGTACCAGTAACATTAGCAAGTCCCAACAATCTCATATTTTTTTAAAGAGAGGACAGTGAGAGAGGGACAGAATTTGAGTTTTTCACGTGGCTTTCGTTGCTCTGACAGTTGTGTATGTACATGGGGGCTGAGATTTGAACCCGTGTACTTGTGCATGTGGGGCAAGCGCAGTAACCGCTAAGCCACCGCTCCAGCCCCCCAACAATGTCTTTTTAGTATTCATGGCCCTTTATACTCTCTAAGTTATTATTGAAGTATAAAACACCTACAGAAAACCAAGCCCTACGAGGTGTCTGTACACTGTACTTCACATCGTGAGCACGGTGATGTGACCAATGACAAGACCAGCAGGTGAAACCTTGGCACCCCAGAAGTCTTTCTTGTTCTCCTTCAAATCTGTCTCCCGCAAAAACAATCAGCCCTGTCTTCTAAACCGTAGATCCATTCGGCCCATTTTAGCACTTTGTACAAATGAATCCATAGTTGGTATTGTGTGTCTCCTTTGACTCAGCGTTGTGTCTTAAGATTCATGCCACTTGTTGCATATAGCTGCAGGTTGTGCGTTCCCATTGCTGTTTCTACTCCATTTCATGAATATCCTACTCTTCTTTATCCATCCCCCTGTCCGCAGTCATTTGGGCTGTTCCTAGTTTGGGGCGATTTTGAGTACTGCTAGTCTGTTCCCTGCCAGCCTCTAAGCCCTTGCCTAAGGTGCTGCTTCCCGTCATTCACTCCTCGACTTAAGATCCCCAACATTTTTCAAAGCCTGAGTATGTCCCATCCCTACTGTGAAGTGTCCTTAGACTACTCTCATCTACCAAGTTCTTCTCTTTTAGGGCATCTAACCATGTATCCTGTGAATTTAACTGAGTGCAATTCTCAATTTTTTTCTTTTTGCCAAAGATAAGTTTTAAAAAATAATTCTTCTCTAGCAACTCTGAACTAATTGGGTCTATTTACCAGAAAGAATGAGTAGTTTTTCCTAAACATGTAAACACTGAGTTCCCTTATAGTCATATACAAGGAAAAGTTGGAGTAAACAGCTTCTAAGAGTTTATTCAAGGGGCTGGAGTGGTGGCTCAGTGGTTATGGCGCTTGCCTGGACCGTGCAAGGACGTGATTTCGAACCCCAGCACCATGTACACAATAAAGTGTCAGAGCAACAAAAGCCACATGGAAAACTAAATAAAACTGATTCTCATTCTCTCTCTCTCTCTCTCTCTCCCTCTCTCTCTCCCTCTCTCTCTCCCTCTCTCTCTCTCTCTCTCTCTCTCACACACACACACACACACACACACTGTCCCTCTCTTTAAAAAAAAAAAAGTTTAGAGGAGATGATTGGCGTAACCACCTTCCATCTTATTCTCTGGGCGAAAGTGAAAGCCAGGTTCATAGCATAAAGTGGGCAAAATGATCAAAGTTTTTAATGAACTGAGTTTTCCAAGTTCAGTTCAGTTGAATTTGACAAAGTATTGCTGATAACCTTTGGAGTGCTCTGGTTGCTATTTATTTTTCTACTTCTTCCCCCTAGACATTAACATTTGAAGAGACAAAAATCTCTGAGGAAAGTTAACTATGATTCCCCCTCCCCACCTCCTTCCTTTTTTGTTTTTAAAGAGAGAAGGACTGGGAGAGAGAATCAATTTTTGAGTTTTTCACATGGCTTTCATTACTCTGACACTCAGTTGTGTACATGGGTGCTGGGGTTTGTACCTGTGTATTTGTGCATGCTGGGCAAGTGCTGTAACCGCTGAGCCACTGTTCCAGCCTATCTCCTTCCTTCTTTCTTTTTTAATAAGAGAGTGAGAATCAATTTTATTTTTTCCTCTGACCTTTGATTCTCTGACACTCAGTTGTGCATGTGATGCTGGGGTCTCCACTCAGGTCTTCATGCATGCCAAGCAAGCACTCCTCCTTCTTGGAGAGTGAGGAACATTTAAGATAGAAGAGGCATGATAGATAAGTCTATTACTTTGTACTGCCCAACTGTAAATGCTGTGGAGTATTTTTATTGGTAATTTCTTTTACAGATGTTTTTGGAAGAAAGTTATGCTGGTAAAAACACATCTAGACTCCACATTGCAATTTAAACATACTGTATTTTGTTTCCTTAAGCACAAAGACAGACAACTGTTTCCTCCCTTTCTTTTTTAATTAAAAAAAAATGAAAGTCCAAAGTGTCTTTTTCTATTTGTGCTGAAAAATTAATTATTGCTTGGGGATAAAGGTAGTGAGCGTTGTCTCATTCGTAATTACCCAGGAGTTCCCTTTAAACCTAAAAAACAGTGACTTTTGAAGACTAAAAAAATGTGTAGTTATAAGGTGTGATTCATATTATTTCCCCAAGGTTTCATTTTCATTTTTATTTGATTATTCTGACTCCGTGACTAAACGTCAACTTGAAGCTTACAAATTGGAACAGTCTAGGCTGGAATAAGCCATTTGCCATCGCCAGTGAATTTCCTTGAATATGCTTTTAAGTCCTCCTGGTGAACCTGAAGTGTACTGTCCCAAGGAATGCCTTCTTGGGGAAAAGCTTCTGGAAAGGCCTCCATTTCTTTGAGTTTTTCATAACAGTGGAATGTGTTATGCAGGAGCCCCGGTGAGCAGTTAAGAGCTCGTGCTGGAAGGAGTCCCAGCTCCCTGTTAACCAGCAGCGGAGCTGTCAGCAATTTATATGACCTCTGTAAGCTTGAGTTTTTCTCACCTGTAAACTAAGAATAATGAAAAATAACACCTAATCCAGAGAGTCGTGAGACTTGGATATCTGAAAAAGCTCTAAACATGACACATAGAAATTGCTCAATAAAGTCTGGCTGCTGCTGCTATCATTGTGACCTCTGAGAAGGACTACTAGTAATGACGCATGACGTGCCATGGCAGAGGAGCATGCTTTCTGTCCAAGCAATTGTTGTGTCCAGTATTTGCAGCATTGAACATTACCAGAATGTATTAGCACATAGGGCATCTTCCCTCTGCTGCATGGTATGCATTCAGAGTTGGTTGCCTCTCCCCGACTGTACGGATCTGGCAGCATGGGATGCTTTGCATCCACCCATAGCTGCTTTGTGTGCCTTACATTTCACAGGTCCTCAAGTAAGGCTTATGGGCACTGTAGGTAGAGGCTGGACCCAACCTGCTCCAGGGTGAGGGCTCTGTCTTCGGAACTGTCCTCACAATCTTCAAATGAGGGCCAGGCTAGGGTGCATTTCACATTCTAATCAGGAACTGGAGCTGCCAAGGTGCTAGTCACAACCATGCGAGCCAGCCTTCTAGTCTCTGAAGTTCAAAAGTAGAGCAGATTTAGAAAATAGAAGCTAGTCTGTTACAGGCTGGCCAGATTAGTTTCTCTTTATTTTTTTCTAGTAAATATTTTACACTATATCATCAGAACTTGAGATTCAGATGTATAGACTGTCACAGTCCAGGTTGAAGGAACAGACAGTAGGAGTCAGTACAAATTATCAAATCATCAAGAGAAACAAGTCTGAGAGTCACATGAGAAGAAAGTCTTACAATGTGAGAGGTGAGAATTGTACACCCACTACCCTTAACTGGGGGTGACCTCAGCATGTCTCATCTTTCCAGCCAAAGAAGATGAAATGAAATCCAAGAAAATTGAAATATGCAAACCCTCTGTACAGGAAGATCTTCCCTGCTAAGCCTGGGACTCCAGTAAGGGTTTGGAGAAAGAGCAACCAACATGAATCCAACTCTACAGTTGTTCCCCTACCCCTCCAACGGTCAAAGCATTCTCTCTCTCTTTTTTTTTTTTTTTAAAGAGGGTCATAGAAGCAATTTTTATTTAGTTTTTCATGTGACTTTCCTTGCTCTAAGACTTCGTTGTGTACATGGTGCTGGGGTTTGAACTCACGTACTTGCCCGTGGCAGGCAAGCGCTGTAACCTCCGAGCCACAGCTCCAGCCGTCCAAAGCTGTCTACCTAGTTCATCTGTCTATATCTTCAATTTCTACATGTCCTGCAAAACTCTGGCATCATTTGTATGCACTACTATTTCTTTTAAAGTCGTAGAAGTGGAATGACTGGGTCAAAGGGTATAGATATATTTAAAATCCTTGATACTTAATGCCACATTAGGATTAACACATCATGTTTCTATTTCCACCAAATGATGTGCATGGTCCCCATCATGTCCTCAGCACATTTTTTCTAATAACAAAAATCTTTAGTTTTTATTGCTGCCTGTTAAACTGCCACCTGTGTACTGACTTTAAGCAATGTGAATTTGTCATCTCGCCTTCTGAAGAATGAAAGTCTGGTATGGTGTGGCTGTATGCGCTGCTCAGGTTTCCGTCAAGGGTCAGCCTGGCTTATGATCACCCTTTGATCTTGGAGGTCCTCTTCCCGACTTAGTGGTTGTTAGAATTCATTTCTTTCTCAAACTTTCTACTCATTGAATCTTTTCTGTAAATTAGAAAAGGGCACTCTATTATTCACCTTTAGTAATGGGAAATTAATATTTCTTTTGCTTGTTGATGCATATTAAAATACTTTTTAAAATTGTCAATTTGCTTTAGTCAGCTTTTTCTCTGTGGTCTGCTGTGAGCCAAAAACCTGACAATTTTAGTGGAGGAAAAGTTTATCTGGGGACTCACAGTTTCAGAAGTCTCAGTCCAGACAGTAGGTTCCACTCCTCAGGGCTTGAGGTGAGGCTGAACATCATGGGAGAAGAATGTGGTGGAGGAAGATGGCTCAGGGCATTGCAATCAGGAAGAAGAGGGACTCCACTCACCAGATACAAAATATACACCCCAAGGCACACACCCAGGGGCCCACCTCCTCCAGCCACACCCTACCTGCCTTTAGTTATCACCCCATCAGGGAATTAATTCACTTATTGGGTTAAGGCTCTCATAACCCAATCATTTCACCTGTAAGCCTTCCTACATTGTCTCACATAAGAGCTTTTGGGGGGCACCTAGTACCCAAACCATAACACAAGTGCTTGCTCCACTAACATTGTCATTATTGTTAATGGTGTGTATATTTTGGTGAATTGGGTGCAGTTTCTCAGCGTTCTTCCCCTTTTAGGATTCTGCCCATTTCAAAGTTTGGAAACTTCAAAAACAGATTTCAATAACTGCAGTAACATTTCCAAATGTGTTCTGTGGAACTTTATCCCTGGAAGACTTTTTTTTTTTTTTTTTTTTTGAGCAAAACATTCATTGATAAAGTTTGGTAAACATTGTGTTTCATATTCCTATTTCCCTCCATTCCCCTCTGGCAAGTCATAATGTACATAGGCATATAAAAAACTCTTCAATAGGGGCTGGAGCTGTGGCTCAGCGGTTGCAGCACTGGCCTGGCATGCCCAAGGGCGCGAGTTCAAACCCCAGCACCACGTACACCACAAAGTGTTGGAGCTACAAGCCTCACATGAGGGACTAAATAGAATTGATTCTCTTTCTTGCTGATCCTCTTTCTTTAAAAAACAAAAACAAAACAAAACAAAACAAAACTCTTCAGTAAAGGACTTGTTTCAGTTCATAGATCAATTTTCCTAGTTCATAGATCAATTTTCCTTAACCACAGAAGAAGCATGCTACAGGCAGTGCTGGTGTAAGCATCTCCCTCCCTTTATTGATTAGATTAAGCAGAGTCAAGTGGTCATCTGAAAGCTGGGTGATGATTAAGAGCCTGAAGGAGTGGGATCTGGCAATCTAGAAAAAAAACATCCAGCCTGCCTAGGGTATTAGTTCCCTTTTGGTAAAATGAGGATGGGGAATGAATTATACTTTAAGGCCTCCATTCTAATATTATGGAATTCTATCATCCACTTTACTATAAAAGAATGAAGGAAAATTTTCTTATAAATACAACCTTGCCAGAAATCAAATAATAACAAAACCATACCAAAACAACCATGAAAATTAAAGTCCTCTGTCGGACATCTGAGGAACAGTTGGATCATGAGATTCTTTCTGGGTGAATATTTGAACAGCACATGGCATGAACAGGTTGCACATATGAACATGGAGCTTGTGTCGAGTGCCAAACATTCAGCTCTATGTTCTTGCATATCAGACCCACAAGGTTGAGATGCCATGCAACAGGATGGAAGAAAGGAAGTTTGAACAGACTGTCATAGTGGAAAGGGAGAAAATTGGACTTGCAAAAAGTGAAGAGCAGAGAGCCTGGAATGACATGGGCTCATAGGCAGCGCCAGTTACTTGGTGAGTATAGACATAGCCTCAAGAGAGGTATGGCTTAGATTGGTTGCTGAGGCTGCAGTGCAGAAGATGGATGAGAAGAGAGAATTGCTGTGAAGAAGGGGCAGGGAGGGGCAGGTCACCATCTAGAGAAATGTAGAGGAAGGATTGTTTGGACACGAGGACTCATGAGGTCTGATTGGTGAGGGAGAAGGAAGCACCAGCTCTAAGTCTAGGGTGGAGATATCAGAAAAGGCGGTTGAATTGCGGAGGAGGAGTACAGAAATGGTGATATAGAGCTAAATTGACCATCTCCACTGGATAGGTTGAGCTCTGGAGGGACAATGAGGCAGCCACATGGAGGGGGCCACATGAGCACATTGGGAAGTGGGGCTGAGGAAATGACTCTGCATCACAGGTCAGAAGTGTTGGTGTTACATGCTAATCTTCTTTACTCATACACTGTTGCCCTGGGAAGCCAACTTTGCACTCCATTCAACACAACTTCTACCTTGTTCAAGGGTGAATTTATAGTCCAGACATTCCACTTTTGACATTGATACTGCTTTTCTAGCTCCACTTTATTTCTTAGAGAATGTAATGGCTTGTCCCTGTGTTTCAACTGCAGCATGTGGTCTCTACTTCCTGCTCCTTGATGACTTCTGTTTGTTTTCCCATCATGGCTTTTGAAGAAAGTACCTGGGTTTGATTAAATTTGGCACAGTGTTAAATTTCATTGAGTTATAGAGAAGTGTTATTTGTGTTTTTGTTTGCCTTCTTAAAAAAGTAGCTAAAATCAATATCAACATGGGCATGTCTTTGATTCTCATGCTTTTAATGGCATGAGGTATGTAGGTCAGGGTGTGGATGGTGAGAGGCAATGTGGTTTTGAAAGTAAAGGTTGCTCATGGCTGGTCTTGGTCGGCTTGCTTTCCTTGTCTAAACTTCAGCTCTCTCAACTGTAAAATGGAGATGATTGTGCTATTCCTTTCCTAATGTGGTTTTAAGTCTTGAGTGAGGTCGTATGTGTAAGGGCTTAGCACAGTGTTTGCCACCGGTAAGTACTCGGTAAATAGGGACTACCATCACTGTTATTGTTGGAAATATGAGAGATCTACAACTGATAGAAATGGTTATAAATTTTAATTATTTAAAAAAGACAAAATTGAAAAATAAAGGTGAATGTAAGAAATAAGATTTGCTTGCTCTAAATGTCTGTTTCTTAGTTTTGTGAACTTGGCAGGACTTTACTTCCTTGCGCCTTGAAGAAATGAGTACTCTTGTGGCTTGCTTTACAAGAAAATTACAAGGATTAGTGCTTTTATATTGAACTCCTGGACTCTGATTGCAAAGTATAAAATATTTTTTGCAGCTGGGATGCATTAATGTTAGGATGAACCCAAGCACAATTACTGGATACAGTCTTCTGACCCTTTTCAACTTTCATGAAACCGTTTCTGTGTTTCTTAGACTGTTATGAGAACTTATCTTCCAAGGGTTCAGTGAGGAGCAAGCCATGGGACAAGGGCACTGGATGCTCAGCATGGCACATTGGAAGCAAGAGCAATTTTTGTTGTTTTTTTATTTTGATCGGAGCAGACTTCCCTCAAGGCTTTTTTCTCATTGCGGCCACCTTGAGAAACTTGTAGGTTGATGGGTACAAACAGAGTTCCTCTCTTGGAGATCAAAAGATTAGCGTAAGCAGGTGGTCTCTACATGGCAGTCCCCAAGAGGCAGTGGAAATGGAAGAGACAATAACAAACCAACACCATGGGATCTGTGGATGAGAATGGAGTGCACCAAGGACCAGCTTAAGTAAGGTGTCCAGGACAAATGAATAGCAGTGATCAACAGCACACAGAACAATAGCCAAGCCAGCTTTTCTTAATATGTGCATACCATTAAGCAATGAGAAATGGGCTTTTATACTTTATGTCAAGAAGATATTCCTAGGATTTTCTATTTTTTTTTTTCTGTTCAAGCAAGTAAAGAAATGCAAGGTTCCCCAGTGGCATCTGAATTGTAACACATTGAAAACTCAAATACACATGTTAGCTTTTAGTTTTATGTGCCTCCCATGACATCGTGTGGCGGGGACAACTCATGCAAGGAGCCAGCATCATGATTAAGAGCAAAGATTTTTAGCAGACTTCTGAGATTGAATCCAGGCCTTACCTCTTTGTAGCAGTGTGCCTTTGAGCAGGTTTCTTGACCTCTTTGTGACTCAATTTCTAAATCTTTAAAATGACAGAATAGCAGTATCTACTTCAGTTGTAAGAATTAAAAGTTAACAAATGTGTAAACTTCAGAATACTATTTAATATACAGAGCAAGCACTGGGTTCAGTTTATCTGTCACTGTTTTGACAGCTCTGTGGTTGAGAGTAGGGACACCGACTCACATGTCCTGAATTTGTGCCCCAGTTTTCCTACCTGGCACCTACTTTATTGTACTGATGTGAGAATTACTTGAGAATTTCCTGAGCACTTCATAATTCACACAGCACCTGGGATACGTTAAACACTCAATATGTGTTAGCCATTGGTTTCTTGATTTTTCTTGTCTTTTGATTTCGAAACAGCAAACTTAGCCGGCTAGCAGAAAGCTGGAGAAACTGAGTGGAATGGCTTCTGGGGGCTTTTGTCTGCCTTTTGTCACTGGAAGATCTCCCCCAGGTTCTGCACTGGCCACAGAACAGCTGAGTCAGTGGTTTCTGAATTCATTCCCCAGACCGTGGTGTTCTATAGCAGCTCTTGGCAACACATTGGGTTCCAGGAAAGTACATGAATCATCGTGGGACTCTCTCCTGTGTACTTCTGAACCTCGTAAAAACATGATTCTGTTAGCAGATCTCTGAAATATCCTGATGTTCCTGCTTCCTCTCCTTGTGTCACCCCCCTGGCACCCTTTCCACTGCTTTCTCACCTCCTCCCTGCTCAAGCCACCTCCTCCTCCTGCCTCTGGCCTAGTCCCCAAAACAGGTTCAACCCTTTCCCAACTGAACTTTTTTCCTACCTGATTCCTTCCTACCTTTTCCTCGGCTCTCTTCAAACACCTGCTCTGTTAGGAGCTGTCCTGGCATCTCTGCCTTATTCACCCCTTCCCTCCTACTCTTTCCTGCACAGCAGTTTGGTTCATCACTGAAGAGGGCACACACTGCACTCAGTCCTGCATGTGGAAGCCCCACCTTCTTTGGGATGGGTGGGGGTTGGCTTCCTCACTGCCCTGTGCTGGGAGTGGACAACTGACCTGCTGCTTCCCCAGGCTGTTCTTACCATGTGCCTGAGATCCATCATCCCAGACAAAATGCCGAAGAGTATTTGGCCTTCTAATATGTGTTGAACAGAATGAATGTTTTTTTTTTTTTTTTGCCTACCCTGACCCCATTTTATCATTAGGGTGTTATTGATTCACTGGATAGATATTAGCAGTGATGCTAGGGTTGCCTCACCACGGGAAGCACAGAGGTGAACAAAAACATGTGGTCTGTCCCCTCTGGGAGCACACCATGCAATGAGAGGAGAGATACTGCATAAATTGAGTTATGATAGTGTTTGGAAAAAAATTGCAGGAATTTATGGGCCCAACCCATGGAGGATGAGGGTAGGCAGCAAGGGTTTTTGGTAGAAAGTGAGGTTCAATTCTGTACTAAGTGGGCTAGTCGTCATGTGTTCTAGGCAGAATGAGTGGCATGAGGGGACAGGAGCGTGGTGTACACTGAAGGGCTAAGAGGGATGGGAGGTGCAGAGGCAGGAGTGGGGCAGCAGGTGAGGGTATGGAGAGGTGGCAAGGGCCAGGCCCAAGGGCTTTAACATTATTTTGTTGACCCTTTATTTTCGTTAACATCATGGCTGTCAACGCACATGTGGTGCTTCCACATGCTAGGACTGTGGAGTATGTGCAGGAAAGAGTAGGAGGGAGGGTGTGCTCTGTGTGTTTCTATACATAATGCATTTCAATCCCTATCAAAACTCTCTTTGCCTTATCTCTAACTCAGCAATCACACTGAGGGACCTGGAGCAAATTAGTCATAGTAAGGCAGGATATTGGCAAACTAAGCATGAGCTTCACAGTGAGGTGGAGCTGTGATTCACATCCTAGCTCTGTCATTTTGCTGTGTGATCTTGGAATGGTACTTATCCCCTCTCAGCTTCCATCTGAAAATGATCTCTACCCTCACGTACTTGGTAAAGATTAGATAGGAGAATGCAGTAGGAGCACTTTCTCATTGCATGGCCCCTGCTGCTTAACGGGGGAGGAGCTTTTAGCATCCCTGTATAGCAGGAAATAGAGTAACCCCAGCCCTTTTTCTGCTGCTGCTTAACTTTTGTTAGCAGAATCCTGAGCACTAATTGGGGTGAGAATTCCTGTGTGTGTGTGTTTCATAGGGCACAATCAAAAGCCTTTTTCGACCCTCCAGAGCATTTGTTGTCCATGTTTAGTCCTGGCCTTTGCTTCCTACTTGGCATTCCTTAGGGAAGCTGCCTGTTCTAAGGTCGTCTACCAGCTGTCTCTGATGGTCACTCTCCCTGGCTTTATTTCCCATTGCAACTTCTCACTCAACCCTTGATTTTACCTGTACTGGATTCTGGACCTTTGCTTGCCCTGGAATCTGTTCAATGTGTTTCAGCTATCCTGAGTAAGAGGTAGCATGTATTCGTTTCCCTTCCTGTGGCCTCCTGGCTCTGGAGCCAAGGCTCACATCTGACACTTGCTTTCTGGGGATAACAAGAAGATCAGAAAACCCCATTTTCCAGTCCTAGACCCAGACTCATGCCCAGCCAACTCTTGGCCTAATGCCCTGTGGTAAAATGTCATGCTGTTGCTACCTTTATTTCTCCCTGGATAAGAGGCATGACCGGTAGATTCCCACCCCCAATTCTGGCTCCACATATTGAAGCAGAATCTCCCTCTTCATCCCTCCTCCTCTGTGTGCTTTGGCCAGGTTGCAGGAATAGAACTTAGTGCATCATATTTGCCTTCCCCAGAAATTCTGCAATCTCCAAAGACAGTAGTTGTCCTTAATTATCTCTTGATTTCCAGCCTGTCATATAGGCCCTGAAAGATAAAAAGCATCCCTTTAATTAATGGTTTTCAAAATTAATTGGAGATTGTCACCCTTTCAAGGTTGTCAACCTGTAATACCTGGGAGAAGTAGGACAATTGGCTACTAGAGGACAGCAGGGACCCAAGAGAACATTTCCAGAGATGGGTTTTCAGCATTATTATCTCGGAGTGTCCGTGGTCAGTTGTTAGCCAATGAGATGACCTCCTTCTGCTCAGGGAGGACTTTCTAGATACTATTATGGCACAAAATTAGTGTGTTCATGGTCTTTCCCCTCCTCTGACCTAAAGATGTCTGTGTTTGCTCGTTAGTGTCCTCTTTGCTCCCTTCCTAAAGGAGTGGTACTCTGACTTCTCTCTGGGGGAGGAGGAAGAGAACTAAACCCACAGAGACACATGTAGAGAGAGCATGAACTTTCAGGAGGTCACTTTGCAGAGAGCACTCTGTAGCAGCTGAAGGGCGAAAAGGTGTTGGAGGGGAAAGAGAAGGATTGAATGGGCCCTTCTGATGTTCATTAAGAAAAACAAAGATTTGACTTAGCAATGAGCTTTCTTTAAAAAAAAAAAGAGGGGAAACAGAGAAAGAGATAATCTTTATTTAGTTTTTCATTATTTAGTGGCTTTTGTTGCTCAACACTTCATTGTGTATGTGGTGCTGGGGTTCAAACCTGTGCCCTTGTGCATGCCAGGCAAGCGCCATAACTGCGGAGCTACCACTCCAGCCCAGGAATGGACTTTCTCTGTATTTTTTTATTACTCTGTTCCTTGCACCCAGCACAGTGTTGGGCACATAGAAAGTGCTTGGTAAATATTTTTTGAATTAATTTCTTAAATTATATTTGTGACTGGTTGGAATTGTATCCTAATGAATGACTATTGCTGTCTGCAGGTTGTGTATTCACCCCATTCACAGTACTGAGTCTGGGAGCATGATCTTTGTCACCTCAAGTCTAGAATGGTGGGGGTGTTAATGGAGAGGCAGGGGAACCTGTACCACCCACCTTTATCTTCACAGCCAAATGGCCATGACCTCCTGTGCAATGCAAGTTCAGGACCAAGGACAGCATCCCTTGGCAGCTCCCCTCACTTTTTCATGCTGCTATCCCTGTACTTGTGTGTGGTTTCAACATCCTGGGCCCTTTGTCTTTCCATCACACCTGCTTTGCAACCCTTCTAACTAGGATCAATCCAGCTACTGCCTTTTCCATTTCTGGACATGGAGTGCCATGCACTGCTGGAGACAAATGACAAAACTAATCCCTTAGAAGACAGTCTTGTGACAGCTCCACTGAGCAGTCCTGAAATGTCCCTTGTCATGACTCTCTACAGGCCACACAATGGCTATTTTAATTCTGCATCACTCTAGCCCTTCACACCTTTGCCCTTCCTTTCAGTCTCAGTATGTGAGTCTGCCTCCTACTTCTGGACTATTAAGTTTTACAAGGTGAGAATTCCTTTACCTTCCTTTTTGCACTCATTGTGCTTTGTCCTCTTCAAAGGAAACAGTATCCTTTGACCTCCTTAAAACAACCCCTCACCCCTGCATCTGATTTCCCTCCCCATTCCTTAGGTCTTGTGGGAGCAGGCCTTATTCCGTTAGGTATTCTCCCAGTTCTTCCAGTCTCTCTGGAGCCTGCCCAACATACTGGCCTGGGTTCCTGGATAACTGAGGTTCCATCACAGTCACCTGGAGTCCTTATTTGAAGAAATAGATGGGGACCTGATTCCAGGCCTACTAAACCAGAGTCTTTGAAGTGGGGCTCTGGAATCTATTTAATGAGAGTTCCTGGGTTGGGAAGCGCTGTTAAAAGCTCTGCTTTTGTCCTTGCTACCCCCAAACTATCCTTCTCCTAAAGCCAGAAAACCTTCTCCAAAATGCAATTCTGTTCATAACATTGCCTATTTAAAAATTTGGGGGGCTCTGGGGATTAAGCCCATGGTGTCATACATGTTAGGCAAGTGCTCCACCTCTGAGCCACATACCTACATCACTGCCTATTAACAGTCTCTCAAGGCAGGATACACGTGGCACATCCAAATGGGTGATTTGAAGAACATTTAATGAAGGGGATCTTTATAAAGGTGTGGTAACATATGGAACACAAATGAGGCAGTGCTCCAGGGCTGAAGGTAAGAGGAGGGAGCAGTTTCTTGGGGTGCCTGACCAGACTGCAGTTAGTAGATGAATGTGATCTGCAATAAGCGTCAGGAAGGAGCAAAGGAAAAGGAAATGTTGTACTCACTCCCTTTGAGCACACATTAATGCTTCCCATTGGTTGAGGACAGGGGCCCAGTGATGCAGTCTGCATTAATTTGCCTCCAGGCAGGGAGCAGGAGGTCAGAAGTGGAGCCTGCATCAGGGAGGAGGGAGGACATGCCAACAAGTTACCTAGCCTGGTTTCCAAACAGTGCTCATGGGATGGGCCCAAATGCTTGTGCTGGTCGAAATGATGTCTTCTGTCAGGCGCCTTCCTCCTGCTTCTAATCCTCTCCTGCCATCTATGTGGTGGTCCCATGTTTTTGTTTTCCTGGTAAGTTTGCTCCATCCCTTTGCTCACACAGCTTCCTGCATCTGGAATGCCCACTCTGCTCTTGTCTACCTAACAAGTGCCAAATTTTCTGCAAAACCAAACCCAAATGCTATTGTTTGGTTGTTGAACATTCTCCCAGGTGCACTTGTTAAAAGCTTAGTCCCCAGGGTCATGCCTTTTGGAGGCAGTGAAGGCTTTAGGAGGTGGGGTCTTTTGGTTGATCCTTAGGTCATTGGGGCCTTGCTTTGAAAGGGATTGTGGGACCCTGACCCCTTCCTATTTGCTCCATGGCTTGTTGTATGAGTGGATTTGCTCTATCACATGTTCCTACCACAATGTGTTGCCCCTTCACAGGCCAATCACAGACTGGAGCCTCCAAAACTGTGAGTTGAAATAAACCTCTTTGTAAGTTAATTGCCTTGGGTATTTTGATGTGGTGGTAGAAAGCTAACACACTAAATAACACCATCCTATTGAAGGCTTTCTTCAGCCTCCTTACCAAGTAGAGGCCACTAATGCCCTTGTGTTCCCATCATCCCCCACACATATCCATCAGCATTGGAATAGCTCACCTGTGGAGTGCTTACTATGTCTGACATTGAGAAGTTTGTATCTGCTAATTGCTAACTAATTAAATTTTTGTAACACCATTTTCCTAATCTCTAAAAGGCATAGAGTAGTTCAGTAAAGTTACTAGCTTTATCCCATTAATAATTGGTAGAGCCAGAATTTGAAGCCAACTTGCCTGACTCTAAACTGCTTCACTGCTCTGCCGTTGAGCCCCAAAGCACCAGTACTGTTATCAGACAAGCATCCAAAAAGGTCCCTCCAAGGGGAAAGTGAGATCTCAACTCAGCCTTAGCAGGTTCTTGACTATGCTACCAGAAAGAGTTTCAGGATATGTTGAAAGCAAGGCACAAGCAAAGATTTATTAATGGACAGCAAAAGTATACATACCCAAGAGTCAGGCTGCAGGTGCCCCTTGCCTCTCAGAGAAGATAGGTGACATGCCCAGGGTTGAGATCTGTGACTATATTTTCCAAGGAAGAAAAGTGCAAGTTCCCAGGCTCTTTTGTGAAAATCAGATTCCATAGCAATCATTTGATATTTGGGGTTCATAATATTTCTTTTTGGTTTAATTGAGCCATAAATCCATTGTTGGCAGATCATATAGGTCTTTGTGACTTTTACCTCAGTGATGATTTTGTTCTAGTTGTTCTGGTACAAGTATACACTGGAGGTTTCGTTCATTGAACTAAAGAGACAAGCACAGTTGGTTGTGCTCATAGATCTGAGTTTTCCTTTACCAAGGGTTTTTTTCTCTCTCTCCCTGAGGGCCCATCTATCCCAGTACCACTACACTGCGCTGATTAGTTATATACCTGTCTTCCTTTCCTAAACCATATTCTCTCCAAAGGCAGAATGGTTTTAGCTACCTTTTGTGTACTGTTCTCTTGCCATGTCCAGTCCTTGACACAGCTTGGCAAATAATGAATGAGAAGTGTAAGATTACAAGCATTCCCTCTTTACAATTGAGGTTATGGCTCAGTAGCTTTCTATAAGCCATAACCTGTGCTGTAATTCCAAGGCAGATGTATCTGACTATAAGATAAATCCTTTTTTCTACCAGGTCATATTACTTTGAAGAAGAACACAAAATTGTTAGGCTATTCATTAGTCCCCTCAGGAGACAGAGTCTGTTACCCAGCCTCCTTTTCTGTGCATTTGCACTTCAGCTGCTGCCTGTCCATCTCAGGCAGTCCTTCCTGTGGGTATATGAACACTCACCTTAAACCTGTTGCTTACTTTCTACCTCTCTCCTTCCACCCTGTCTTCCTTTCTTTGCCACCTCATTTCTTTCTTTTTTTTTTCTTATTTTGGTACCAGGGATTGACCACTGAGCCACATCCCCAACCCTTTTTATTTTTTATTTTGAGACAAGGTCTCACTGAGTTGCTTAGGGCCTCACTAAGTTGCTGAGGCTGGGTTTCAACTTGTGATCCTCCTGCCTCAGCCTCCTGAGCTGCTGGGATTTCAGCAGCTGGCTGCCACCTCATTTTCCCCCTCCCCCATTTGTTATTTTGTCACCATCCCCTCTCCATTATACTAACTTGCGTCTTCTTGTTCCTGTCCCCTCTTATATCTTTGTTCTCTTTTGCCCATTTATTCCTATTGGGGAGCTAAAAAAAAAAAAAATTCCCTGGGAGGTGGCTGAGTGAGAACCATGCTCTGAGTCATTCTGCCTGGATGTACCTCCCAGCTCCACCACTTTCTTACTTTTGGCACATGGCTAAACCTCTTCCTCAATTCCCTTGTCTGTAAAATGGGCATGAGAGAAGATACTGAGGCTGAAATGCAATACCCTTTTAATGTTTGGCCTTGTTATTTGGCTGTGAACTTGGATGTCCTTGGACAGGATCCATCATCTCTGTTTTGCCTTCCATGATTCCAAACACTTGCCCTTGTTCCCCATTTTGCTCATCTACTTATCTCCTACAGGTATTGGGGTTTGTGACCGACACAGACCTGAGCTTAGAAACTCTTTAGACTATTTCCCCACATTTCCCTTTATTTCTTGATTCTCCTATAAATCAGTTTTTTTTCCTGAAGCACTAACAATGATCCTTGCTTATATTAACCTTTGTTACATTTAATTCCTAGAATTGCAATCAGTTTTCTGTTCTTGTTTCTCTTGTAATAATGAGAGTCAGATGAATGGGACCCAATGCTATCAAGTGGCCCTCCACTTGGTGCTCTCCTCAGAAATAGCCACCTGGGGTGCCACTGGAGGAGAGGCCTTACATCACTTCCCCTCAGTAACAACTTGGACGACTCCTCTGGCCTTGCTAATGACAGTTTTCTATGGCAGGTGGCATCAGGAACTCTATCTCCCCCCACTGTCCCTGGCCCCCTACTTCCTGGTCCAGGAAGCACCCAGCTCTCCTGGCTCCTGTTTTCACCCTTCCGTGTCCACCCCACCCCAAACTTTGAGCATTTTCTAAGAAGAAAACCCCTCTACACCACACCAAGTAGTTCATAATAGTTTAGCTTTTTTTTCCCCTTAAGAAAAGAAAGTTAATTTTATTTTTTCATCTGGTTTTGGTTTTTCCTCCACTTAGTTGTATATGTGGTGCTGGGGATGGAACCTGGGTTCTCACATGCCAGGCAAGTGTTCTACCCCTGAGCCACCACTCTAACCCCCATCATAGTTTATCTTTAAGTGAACTTTCTGGTAACTTCATTTTTTCCCATGTCATTCCTTTTATTTTTATGTACCAGCTTAAGATATTAACCAATATTTACATTACTTTTTCTATGAGCAAAGATGTTCTGAATTCCAGATATCTGACTTATAAACTCATAAGTGTGTGTACAGTCAGCCATGTGGAACTCAGTGAGGACTGGAGTTTGTCAGTAAAGGCTTCATGAATCTCTCTTTTTTTAATTGGTGCAGTATAATTACACATAATAGTGAGATTCATTATGCTGTGTTTGTACAGACACACAACATCGTTTTATCAATCTCATTCCTCTTTCCCTTCCTGGAAAGTGAATCTTGAGCTAGATCTTGAAGGATGGGTAGGAGGTCTGAAAGGGAGATATTACCAGAAGCAGAACTGATAGGGGACAGTGACAAGGGATAGGAAGGAAAAAAACACACTGGGAGAGTTTTTAGTACCCATGAAACAGGAGCCAGCCAATTGAGTGAATTCATTTCCCCTTTCCTCCCACTTCCTTTAATGTTTTGAGTCAGGGATGGCAACACTGGGTCTGTTTGATACCACTCCCCACCCACTGCACCCATGGCAGATATTACTAACATCATAACACTTCTGAGTTCAGGCATGATCCAAAAATCCTTTTTTTTTTTTTTTTTTTTAAAGAGAATCAACGTTGTTTGTTTTTATCTGGCCTTTGTTTCACTGGCAGTTGTGTATGTGGTGCTGGGGTTTAGACCTGTGACCTAACACATGCCAGGCAAGCATTCCAACCACTGAGCCACTGCTCCAGCCCCTAAAAATCCTTTTTAATGCAGCATCCCAATTGATCAGAATGGACATGCAAATTTTTTTTGAGAGCATCAATTTTATTTTTTCATCTGGGTTTTGTTTTTCCAATACTTAGTTATGTATGTGATGCTGGGGTTTGAATCCAGGTCTTCACGTATGCCAGGCCTACTCTGCTGCTCCATCCCCTATAATTTGATATCTATTTGCTATTTGTGCCCTGGGTTTAGTCAATCTAGTGATGTTTTACTTTATTTGAGCAATGAATTTTTTTTTTTTGAGGTGGCAGTGGGGATTGAATACAGGGCCTCATGCATGCTAAGCAAGCACTGTACCACTAAGTCACACCCCAACCAACCTTTGACTTTAAATGGGACTGCTTTATGAGTAACTTTATTGAGAAATATAAGTAATTATTTATCACTGCATAAATATAGTTGTTCAATGACATGATACTGCTTTTCTAGGACATATATTTCACAATACTTTTGAGAAGCTGATACTCATCTGTTTATTGATGTTAATTGCTTTATTTCCTGAGTTTGCAATTTTGCATTGATCCGTTTTGCAGAGCTTGGGCCTGATTTTCTAAAGAATGATTTTTGGAGTAAGTAAGGCAGCTATATTAGTAAATTTTACTCCTCTCCTATCGAATAGACCATTTGCCTCTGACATCAGGATTCCATAATATGTTTTCCTCAAAGTCAGTGTGATCGCAAGTGCCTGGGCCTCTGCTCTTGTCCCCTGTGGGTTCCCCATCTCTGCCTGCCTTCTTCCCCTTCTTCTCATTCCAGTTCTTATCTTCCAGGATCATCTTCCCTGAACCTCCACGTCCAGCATCAGCTCTAGTTTGTCTCCCTTCTTGTTTCGGTGGCATTTTGCCTTTGTTCCTTTGGCAGAATGGCTGATGAGGACATGCAACCTCTCCAGCTAGACTTGTCTTCTCCTGCCCGTCCTCTATTATGCTTTAGGCACCACATGCATCCTTTCCAAGTGACTGACCCTAATAAGATATTGGTCACAGCAATAAATCATTTTATATTACCGGACTACTTAGAATTTTGATTCTGTTTGTCTTATTGTTCATGCTGGTTTACTTGAGAAAACATGATCAGTGTAAAATTAGGTGACAAATTCATGAATGTGGATTTGGGGAGTCTTGGAAGACTGAACAACCCTTCTGCGGACTAACCTGCTGCATTCTGTCTTTTACAATAACAGTGTCATGCAGCGAAAGCATTGCTATTGCTGACTAGCTGGTTCAACCTTCATTTCGTTAAAGAGTGTTTGAATTGTGTTTTTGGAAACCTGTATGTCATGAGACAAATATGCTGGCAGTTCTGTTAGGAAAACAGGTAATATCCTCTTCCTGAGTGAAATGGGAAAAGCAGCGAGTTTGGGAGCCCCTGTACCATGACCTGGAGTTGAGGGAATGATATCCAGAACATGGCCTGCTGTCCAGAGTCCCCTTCCTGTGAGCATCACCCTTTGCCTCAGCTTTCCATATGGAAAATGGGTGGGATTCAGTGGCATTATTGTGTAACAAAAAAATAGCTTATTTCCTGTGAGTCAAGTGCAGAGTTGAACTCATGAGCTCATTTAATCTTTCCAGTAGCCCTACGAAGCACTAATGTGAGGATCCCTACTTTATAGGAGAGGAAAGATCAGTTTGGAGAGGTTGAGTGATATGCTCAAGGTGGACTGCTAGTGAATAGAAAAGTCTGAGACTTGAATCTTGGTCTTTCTGACCACACAGCCCGGGTTGAACTGCCTGAGACAATTCAGGAGAGCCTCATAAAAAGAGCTAAAATAAATAAAAGGGCAGAGATGTCCTTAATAGAAAGATTGTTCAGTAGAAGTTAATAAAGATAATATGTATTTTCCCAAGAGAATTCTCAGATCAGAGTAGAAACAGATGCTATAAAAGCTGCATGGCTTGGGTTGATCAATAACTTGAGATCTTAATCCAATTATGCCTGTTTTATGGGTAATTTCCTAGATGTTGCTGCATTATAGTGCGAGGTCAGAGGACAGGGTTTTTTTGGGGAGTTTGCGGGGGCAATGTACTGTCTTTTCTCAGCTACACATTGTTGTCTTTTTTCCTACCAGTAGGTGGAAATAGAACTGAATCTTTCAGCACTTGCTCTTTCAGCATTATCCTGGCATGATTCCTTTAATTTCTGCCTCAAAGGAAAAAAAAGAAAAAAAACCCTTAAGGGAAGTTCAGAGTGCACAGTTAGAGGATTGCAGTCAGACTGGAACACTTCCAGTCTGATGGTCAGATAATGGCTTTAGCCTCTTAGAGGCAGGCAGCGGCCATGTGTCCTGTGGGCTCTGTTGGACGCCCACCTGCGTGGGAGCTTTGTCCTGTCCTAACCACACAACTTTCCCAAGACTTTGCCCCTCAGTTTTAAACCTTTGCTCTTACTGTTAGATTATATATCTTGTTTATTTTCAGAAACTCTGTTTATGAAATAAAAGTATACCAAATTGAAATGGTATGTAAGTGGATAAAGTAAAAGAGGATGGCCTGTCCCCTGTGATCCTGCTGCCTTACCAATATATGAATGAATAGGTTTTTGCACACCTCTCCAGATTTTTTTCCTACACATATACAATTTCTGTATGTATCTTCATTTAAATAGAATCAATATCAGGTAATATATTCTTTTCATATGATATATTCTTTTAATCTTGCTTTTAATACTTACCAGTGTATCAGGGCTGCCCATGTGATCAGCATGTGAGGGTCTCAAGGGGCAATATCCCCCAAAATGTCTGGAGGCATTTTTGGTTGTCACCACTGAGGTGGGGGGGGGGGATGCTACTGGCATCTAGTTGGTAGAGACCAGAGATGTTGCTGAATATCCTGTAATGCACAGGACAGCCTCACAACAAAGACTTACCCAGCCCCTTGCTCAGCCAGCTGAGGCTGAGAAACCTTTGCTAGGGAGCCCCATTCTTTGCAACGGGTGCCCAGTATTCTACAGTGTGGATTTCACAGGCTGTGTTAATCTGTTTTCCTACTGGCACTCATTCAAGGTTGTTCCCATCTCAGCCCTATAAAAATCAATCTTGTAGTGAAAATCTTTGTGTACTTTAGGGTTTTATCTATGCAAGATAAAGATAAAAGTAAAATGTCTGAATAAAGAAACTTTATTTTATACCCTGATCCCTTATCCACAGTTCCAAAAAGCAAAAGTTTTATTTTAAGTTTACAGAAAACTTAAAAGCGGGTTCTGCTGGAAAAATTAACTTGAACTGTTATGAGGCTAGTTAGTCTTTATTTCCACTTACTGTGACATTTTTGTTGCAGGGGTATTAATATGTTTGATTATGGGATGCCATCTAAATCTTCATGGATGTATTGTACAATATATCGTATCAGTCTTATTGATTTTTTTTTTAAATCTGAAAAAAATGGAATCCCAATTCTCTTCTAGCTTTTTGATGAGACATTGCCTCTGATAAATCTATTTGTATGAGAAGCCTTTGCTTCAGGAGTTTAGTATTGTGGTGATGTGCAGCACTCCATCCCTTGTGTTCTCATGTATTTGAACAAGCAGATTCTGGTGGCTTTGGTGATTTTGTTTTCAGCATCTAAAGCTCCATTTTAAAGGTGATTTTAGTCCTACCATATAAAGTTTCAAATGTTCAGGTCATTATCCTCGCCAGTACCTCATGGTTTTCTATGCAAGTTAGGCCCTTAGAACACATGAAGCAGAGCCTTGAAAAATACTTTTTGCTTATTTTTAAGAAATATTTGGGGGTTGGGGATTTAGCTCAGTGGCAGATCGCTTGCCTAGCATGCACAAGGTCCCGAGTTCAGTCCTCAGCCCTTAAAAAAAAAAAAAAAGGAAGAAATATTTGCAATAACTATTATACATTGAAGGCTTATTGTATTTTATGCTTAACAGAACGTTCCTAGATCTGACCTTCACAATGACACTTCTGGGAGTCTGATGCTTCTTTTCATCTTCATTTATCTTAGGGGAATGAGATTCAGGAAATCAAGAACTTGTACAAAGAAACATACCTGGGAAGAGGCAGTGTGTATGTTGTATCCCTCCCAGTGTTGTTTTGATTCACTTTTCTCTATGTGAATGGAGTTTTTCTATTTCTAAATTGGTGGCTATTAAAACTCTTTTGAAGAAACAAAATTCATCCCAAGTTGCTTTTCTCTTTGGACTTGAGGACAGATAGGAAATCGTCACCTGAGTCAAGTGGATATTTTCATCACAACATTAAGGGGAATCATTGGAGCAAATCTGAGGTTACAAAGCTCTCCCACCAAGGAACTCCAGCTCTGAGCATTATTTGAAATGAGAAAACATTATTTTAATGTCATCTTTGGAGCTAGGATTTGATGTGACATCAGGGGAAAGCTTGCAGTTATTTATTTCTCTTGGGTTAATTCCAAAAATTTTTCTGTTTCCATTATGAAAGTCACAGGTATAAAAATATTATCTTCAGTTCTCTACAGCAGAGTCAATCCAAGAACCCATACAGAGAATTTTTTGTACCAAGTCAACTGAAATTTGATTCCTGAAGTTTTTGCTTAGACTGAGGTAGTAAATAAGAAAGATGGTACTAGGCTGTGTTTTAACTACCACTGGCATGATCTGCGCAGCTTCTTCCTAGCTCTATGAGTTTCTCTAGAAGCAATAAAAAGGAACTCTCAGTCTCCAGTGCTTCTTCACCATCATGTCCCCTGCAACTCAGTCCACTGACTTGTTCTCAGATTTCAAGTGCTTAATTGATTTTACTATTGTAAAGGGCACTCCAGGGTATGAACTGTGTACATGCCCGCTAAGTACCTGTTACATCATGGCTTGCCAGGGTTTCATTCTTGCTTTATATGTCTTTCTACTTCTTATCTATCAATGATCTTCCACCCTATGTGAATTTTCTTGGGTTCTTTGGTCTTTGAAGAAGACGTAAGTATGCTCTGTTTGGTCCCTTATTGAAATTCCCTTCCTCATAGCACCCCTGAACCTTGCATGGTGGCTTCTTTAGATTCCATAATAAGAAACCTCACAGTTCTGAACTCCATTCTGCCTTAAGGCCTTGACACATGCTGGTCCTACAGTCTGAGACACTCTCCTGTCAACCAGATTCTTTTTACTTGGTGGTAAACTTCAGTTCACATCCTCAGAGAAGCCTTTCCTGATAACCACACTACTTTCCCTTGCTAAGATTAGTTGTTTGATCAGTGATTATCTCATGTGTCTGTCTCACGAGATCAGACATGCTTTTAGACTAGGACCAGATGAAATATTCCAGTATAATAACTCCGTGCAGTGAGTGGACAGCAAAGACTGTATTTCTCTGGATTCCCAGCCGGCTCCTCTGCTTTTAGACTTTATTTTCTACACTAGCATTTTTTTTCTAGAATGTGTGTGTTTCTTCACATTTCTTAATTGTTCTTTCCAATGGCCCTATCTACTGACCTTTACACTGTTCTTCTCTGGTACCCATTCTAGGCTCATCCAGGTCACTCAAAAACTGACTTATGCAGGCATTTCTCTATGGTATTGCTTCTCCTTAGTTCAGCAGGTTGTGTTTAGATGTAGTTTGCTTGTGTTGATTTATTGTGGCTGTTTAATGCTAGGAAAACTCAGAGAGACTTAGGACAGATAGCCAAATACCTACTGCCCAGACTTCAAGTGTCAACATTTGCCATGCTTACCTCAAAATGTTTTTAATGAAATGTTACAGAGACAGTAGAAGGTCCCATTCCCTCCCCTCTCACCACCATCCAGAGGAAACCACTATGTGGACAATTGCCAATTGGAAAGTCTATAAATGGATGTCAACAGAAAACAAGATGGTTTGAATATGTAGTCTCATTCTTCTTTTTGTCTGTTTCCCTGATTACTAGTAAGGTGGAACACTTTTTCATTTTTATTGACTCCTTGGGCTGCTTCTGCAAAATGCCTTTTTATATATTTTACAATTTATTTCCTTATTTGTCTTTCTTATTGGTTCATGGAGTTCTCTGTATATTGGATTGTTCATTTACCTTTTTATAAGTGTTACAGATGCCTTTGTCTAGACCATAACTTGTCTTCATCTAGCTTTGTTTATATTATCATCTCCTATGCAGAAATTTTATATTTTAATGTGATATAATTAATTTACATTTTCCTTTATGATTTCTGCTTTTTAGATTTCAGTGAAGAAATCCTTCCCTACCCTGAAATCGCAAAGATATTCCCCTCAAAAATGCGTAAATGTTTTGCTTTTCACGTTCTGATCTTTCATTCATATGGAATTTGCTTTTTTAATTAGATAGGGATCTAATTTATTTTAACCAAGCTGCCACGTACAGTTGGGTATATCTCTTCCTTTGCTACCTTTATACCACTAGTTTGTTTTTCTTGTCTTATTACACTGCCTAGTACCTCCAGTGCTAATATTAAATAAACCTGTTTTCAGCCATGTGCTATTAATTTGATTACAATTGACAAAATCAATAGTGTGATTGCTATGTCAACTTTGTAGGTGAAATGACTGAAACTTGGAGTTGGTAAACAGCCTTTCCAGAATCATATAACTAGTAGGTGAATAGCAGCAACGGGATTTAAAGCCAGATCTTAGTGATATCAAGGTCTAACTGCTAAACTGCCTTTTTATCAGAGATGCATCGGGGAAAGTGTCCCTTTCTACCTTGCCAACTTGTGCCCACATCCTTTATTTCTAATAAGGGAAGGAAATTTTATTGAAGCAATGCCAGAAAAGCACTTCCAGTGTGTCTGAACAAAACTAATAGACTTTGTTTAATTTAGATCTGCCAAGAGTCAATTAAAGAACCTTATAAGTATGAAATAGCTTTTATTCCAGATATAAGCATTCACTCAGTTAATATAATCACATCTTTGGTGGAACTTCTGAAATAGGGATTAGATCTTCATAGAAGTTAATATTCTGAGGAATATTAATAAGTAACTGCAAAGTCTTTTCTCCTTTCCCAACCTTTAACCATAATAAAAGCTGAGGCAGCTTAGAAAGATCTACCTAAAACGAGGTATGATAAGATGATGAGAAAATCAGGGCGAAAAGAAAACAAATATGGTAAAATAAAAAATAATTCCTGCCTTCGTGCCATTTGCTAGGGTTTGGCCACAACATAGCCTGAAGCTCCTTAGCAACTGAAGCAAAGAAAACCCGTCCAACTGCACAATTCACAGTGGGCATGAGATGAAAATAGAATAGTTGCTAAGGGGATACTAGCATTTCCTGATTCGGAGACTGGAGAGAAGCTTCTGCCCTGGCCCTCATGCAGGGTTCTGTGTGATGCAGTGGAGAGGGCACCTTTCCTGGACCATGTTCCCACATCCAAGCTCCTTGATGAGAGAAAGGCAGCAAATCTATTATTCATCAAATACCAGAACTCAGAACAGTGCCTAAAGCAATAGGTGCTCATAATATATGTTGAATGAATGAGTGAATGAATGTTGTTTATAACATCCATCAGTAAAATCCATTGGGTGCAAGATCAATGTACAAAAGTCACTTGTAGCTCTATACACTATCAATGAACTCTCTAGAAAGGATGTTTTTAAAAATTCCAGGGACATCATCAAAAAGAATAAAATACTTAGGAATACATTTTACAAAAGAGGTGTGAGCTTTGCACACTGTAAACTACATAACATTGTAGTTTAGCCAGTTAGCCAGTGGCAAAACCTTGGGACCAAAGTATTAAAAGCAATTCCATGTGAAGTAGGAGGGCCGAGTTTTTAGGTTATGTGGCTTTCTAATGATTTGACTTTGATCAAAGGCTATAATTTAAAATTTTCAGAAGAATATTTGGACTGAACACAATGTTGGTAATTCTCTGATTATTACTTTTTGTAATAAACTCCTCATAAAACGCAACAGCAGAGAATTGGATTTACATTCTTGGTCAAGAATCTGAAGTATGGGGGCTGGAGCAGTGGCTAAGTGGTTATGGCACTTGTCTGGCATGCACAAGGACATGGGTTTGAACCCCAGCACCATGTACACAGTGAGGTGTCAGAGCAACAAAAGACACATGAAAAGCTAAATAAAATTATTTATCTCTTTCTCTCTTTCACTGTCCCTCTCTCTTAAAAAACTAAAAAGGGGGGGAGGAGGCTGGAGGGGTGGCTGGGCATGCAGGAGTACGCAAGTTCAAACCCTAGCAACACGTACACAACAAAGTCTCAGAGCAACGAAAACCACATGAAAACTAAATTTTTTTCTCTCTTTCACTGTCCCTCTCTTTAAAAACAAAAATCTGAAATTGACGTATGTTGCCAATAAAAGATGCTGCTAGAGACTTAGAAGAACCCATAATATTTGGTGCCATAACATCTTTGCAAGTTGGATATATATTTGGGAGTGGAGGTGGTGCTCAGGATCAAATCCTGGCCTTATGCGTGGTAGGTAACTGCTCTACCGCTGAGCTGCTTACATCTCCAGCCTGGAAAGGTGTATGTTGGATAAAACATCAGGCTATGTATAGAAAATGGAAACTTTCCTCAAATGTTTAGCAGCATCTAATTCACATTAAGGATGATTAATGTTGCTTATTTTAACCATGTCTGTATTCCGATTTCTAAAGCAGGTATCTGTTGTCACTCGTTAATTTTTACAAAGCCTATACAGTATGTGCCTACTACTTTTCTGGAAAACTTTGCTGATGTTTTCTCAAGTAATGCCCTGTGAAGGAGATTTTATCTCCTTCAGCAGAAGGGGAAGCCATGTGCCAGGGAGGTTAAGACATCTGCCTAGGGTGACACCTCTAGCATGTTACAGACCCAGAAACCACACCCAGACCCAGCAACTGTGCAGTCTGTGTGTCCACCACCTCCTCTGCCGTCCCTATGCTTTCCAGCCTAGTCACAGCAAATACAACTGTCTGGTGACTGGCTAGAAGTGTTTTTTCCCTTTAGGTTTGTATGGTATATGAATGTCTTTTGATGTTGCTCTCAGCATACCAAAATTAAAGAACTGTCCTCATATTAAGATAATTTTTCCAGATATCATCCAGAGCTCTAGAATAAACAAATATAGTTTGTGTGATATTTGCCAAGTGTTGGCTTCAGGAAATGTATTGCAAAATAGGGGCCTGGATATAGGCAAGGCTGTGAGGCCTGGTTCCTGCCTAGCAAAGGCTTCCAGTCCATTAAGGGACCTGGGAGGTTGTGGTTAAGACCTTGCTTGGACTCTGGAGTCCATTGATAGGGTGCAAATCCTGCTTTAATAATAGAACCATCTCAGAGTTTTCTGGAAAGATGAAAGGAGGCTGTCACATTGGGGCACTTAGCACACTATGGGGCATGGAGAAAGCTCTTAAGAATAGTAGCTGCTGAAGTGTGGAGATTCCTCCAAAGACTAGGAATGCACTCACCATTTGATCCAGCTGTCCCATTCCTTGATATCTAGCCAAAAAAACTAAAATCAGCATACTAGAGTGATAGATGCATACCAGTGTTTATAGTAGCACAATTCACAATAACCAAGTTATGGAACCAGCCTAGGTACCCATTGATAGATGAATGGATAAAGAAAATGGGCCATGCATACACAGTGGGGTTCCACTCAACTGTAAAGAAGAATGAAATTATGCCATTTGCTGGTAAAGGGTAAAACTAGGAACATCATGCTAAGTGAAATAAGTCAGATTCAGAAAGTCAAGGGTTGAATGTTTTCTCTCATATGCAAAAGTTAGAAAAATGGAATTAAGAAGGGGGATCTTGGGCCGGGGTTGTAGCTCAGTGGTAGAGTGCTTGCCTAGCACATGGGAGGCACTGGGTTCAATCTTCAGCACCACATGAAAATAAATAAAGGTATTTTAAAAAAAGAAGGGGGGATTTCACAAAAGAAGGGAAATCAGAGGAAAGGGGCAAGGGAGGGAGGAGGGGGAAAAAAGGAATAACTGGGAAATGAAGTTGGCTAAATTATGCTATGTGCATGTATGAATATATCACAATGCATTCCGATATATATATAAAATTATAATTCAATTAAAAAAATAGGGGCTGGAGAGGTGGCTTCAGGGTTGGAGCACTTACCTGGCATGCACAAGGACCTGAAATTGAACCCCAGCACCACCTACACAACTAGATGTCAGAGAAACAAAAATCAGATGAATAGATTAAATTGATTGTCATTCTCTCACACACATTGATTCTTTCTCTCTCCTCTTTTTAAAGAGAGGGACAGTGAGAGAGAAGGAATCAATTTTTATTTAGTGGCTTTTGTTGCTCTGACACTTAGGTATGTATGGGGTGCTGGGGTTTGAACCCGTGTACTCACGCATGCCTGGCAAGCTGGCAAGATCCTTAACCTTGAAGTCACCACTCCCGTCCTTTCTGTTAAAAAAAAAAAAAAAAAAAAAGGAAGGAAGACCAACAGAGTAAAGGAAGAGTATCAGGGGGAGGGAAGGGGAAAGGAAGGTAGGAAGTATGGAGCAAACTGGGGCTGGAGGGGTGGCTCGGCGGTTACAGTGCTTGCCTGGCATGTGCAAGTATGCAAGTTCAAACCCCAGCACCACGTACACAATGAAGTGTCCGAGCAGCGAGAGCCAGATGGAAAAATAAAATTGATTCTCTCTTTTTCTCACTGTCTCTCTCTTTAAAAAAATGGAGCAAGCTATGTTATATGAATTTATGAAAATGTCAAAAAGCACCACAATATTATACATAACTGTGATGCACTAATAAAAACATTTTTTAAAACGAATAGTAGCTCCTGAAACACACTACCTTGTAAAACTGGGCTTGGGGTAAGACGTGTGTTTCCACAAGCAGTGGTATCAGTCCACAGTTGAGAGCCACAAGGCAGAACTTAGAAATTTTAACATTTTTTTCAATTTATTTTTGACCAAACCTTAAAGGGATTCCCACAGTATGGAGTCTGCTGCTGCTTTGCCATCTCCATGGGGGGAACCAAGGGAAACTTCTCTTTGGTAGTTAAGAAATGAGGGGAGAGGGCAAGAGTTTGGGGTGAAGGAGAAGAACTTGCCAACTGTCCCCTTAGCCCCCCAAGCTGCTCTTTTTACTTCTATCAGATCAGGAGGCTGGACTAAAAGTCCCCTGGCATGCTGACATTCTATGAAACCATAAATGCCTGCCATGATTTAATGTGAGCCCTGGGCATCAAGTGTGGCCTGTTGAAAAGATGTCTCAGTACGTTTTATGTAAGAACAGGGAATGTAGTTGTCCTTTATATTACTGAGTGGTGCATCACTGAGTTCAATACCCAGTATGTAGAAAAACAGACTTTGCCAGGAAAAATTTCTGTCTCTGCTCGAACCCTTACACTGTTTCTGATTGTACAATGTCAGTGATATGCCTTGGGGTGTTTCTCTTATTGTTCCATAAGGTCTTTTGGAGATGAATGCAAGATTCTCCATTGTGACTTTACTCAAACAACTAGGGTCTCCAAGTCTGTCTTAGAACTGGACGTTGTGGGGTTGGGGATTTAGCTCAGTGGCAGAGCGCTTGCCTAGCATGCACAAGGCCCTGAGTTCGGTCCTCAGCCCTAAAAAAAAGAGAACTGGACATTGTTTAATTTTATGTACCTTAGTATAGAGACCACATCAGATCCTTTCCTTGCATAGACAGGGATCAGTCATCCCTCTAGAATGACAGTAATAGATGCAGGGTTGCATGAACACTTCAAACACTTCTCCTCGAGGCCCACTACACCCCTTCTCTGGCTCCCTCTCCACTCCCAGAGAGGCTGAAATAATAACAGTGAAATACATTAAGGACCTACCCTGGATCAGGCTCTGTTCTATGAACTTAGATGTATTTTCTCATTGAACAATCTTGTGTTTGGGGGTACCATTATTTATTTTAAACTGAGGATGGTGAGGCAGGTGAATCAGCCTGTGAAGCTCGCACAGCTGTGAGATGCCATCTCCTTCCTTCACTAGCAGTGGATGAGGGATCACGTTGGACTTTCTTTAGTCTACGTGGTCCTGGGGGGGCACAGATTCTTGACCTATCTGGAATTGGCTTATGCTGTACCTAATTAGTAGTTCAACAACAAGGAAAAAAGAAGAGGAAATTGATGCCTACTGGAGAATCTTCTCTGGCTTCTGACTATCCTGAGATCTACTCTGAACTCCTTTTGGTTCTACTGGTTTGAGAAATTTTAGAGACACCAACTCATTTTTTGGAATTTGTATTGAGGTAGGTAGGTCTCTGCTTGCAGATGCTTCCTAGACACCAATTGAGGTAGGTAGGTCTCTGCTTGCAGATGCTTCCTAGACACCAATTTCTCACAGGCTTACATCTATCAGGAGGCCACTCAGGCTGCAGGATGCTCTACATGCCTGCTCTGTCTCTTAAAAAAGAGGGATAGTGAAAGAGATAATCAATTTTAGTTTTTCATGTGGCTTTCATTGCTCTAAGACTTTGTTGTGTATGTGGTGCAAGGGTTTGAATTTGGGTCCTTGCGCATGCCAGGCAAGTGCCATAACTGCTGAGCCACTGTTCCAGCCTTCTACATGCCTCTTGAGGTGACTTACCTGCCACAGGCTGGGTTAGAGAACCATTCCCCAGGGCTTCCCAGATTTCTGGAACCGGCACTAAAGGAAGACCCTATCAGCGATTTGGCCACAAGTCCTAAACAGATCCCATGTGGTAGCATTTTAGTGCCTGTTGCTCATTTCTCTTAGTACTGAATGAAAGAATGGCTATGAGCAGGGGCAGAATGCGAAGTTATAGTAGCCAGCCATGGCCAGGCTGATCACTCAGGGCCTGGCTGGAAGACAGACTGGGTAAATACAGCCTTAATTTGGCCAATGGGCTCAGCTGGAAATGTGCCCTTAATTAATATGCAGATTTAGTAACAAGACAATTTTTAAAAATCTAGAATTTCTATTTTCAAACGTATCCCAGTCTAAAGCAAGGTACATTCCAAGCAGTTATAAATGTCACTGTATATGCTATAGCCATATATATATAAATATATATATATAAATGTTCATAGATATAAGAATTATGTCACTGATTTGGGGTTTTTTAAGAATATAGAACCCTGAAGAAAGGCAAGGAATCAGGGGACAGGAGGAGGGAGTTAGAGGTATGTGGGGGGGTATCGAACAAATACTATTGCTGATTTGTGTACATCTAGGAATATGCGACAACTAATCCCATCATTATGTAAAACTATATAATGCACTAATAAAAAACAGGAAAAAAAATCTCAGTCAACAAATATTTATGTAGTCCCCCACCCCCTAAAGCCAAGCACCATACTGGGGGCACAGCAGTCTGGTTGGACCTGCCAATAGGGAGCTGAGAGTGAGTGAGCAGAAGAGGGACTCTGCAGGCGGCTGCTTTCTGGTGTGCTCAAGTGCAGTGCTGGGAAAGCCTGGTCTTGGAATCGCTTTGGGTGGCTCTGTCTTTAATCTGGAGATGGTATCATTGCTTAAAACATTTTTGGAACTGCCCTTTAGGAATTGCCTTTGGAGCTAGTCTGGGCCACACAGGAAAATCCATCTCACTGTTTTATTTTATAGCCACACCTAGCTTGTGACCAAACATGGTATTGCCCAGCTTGATGACCCACTTATCCCCCAGACTTGGCTCTGATTGACTTGCCTGTGAGCCAAAATTACATCCACCCGTGAGGATGGATATTTACCACACTGAGCATATTAGCAGTAATTTGTATCATTTTGAAATAATTTCTCCTGGCTGAAACTCCCATTGTGCTTTGTATCTCTGTTGTAACACTTTGCCCAATCTCCCTTGCCACAGAATTACCTCCTCCTGCCTCCTTTTGCCCCAGTAGGTTTGGGAGCCTTGTGTCTGCATGCACAGAATGGAGCAGATATTTAAAAATGTACATTTACTGATTTGAACATACGGGTTCTGGAGGAAGTTTCCAAAGAGGTTTTACAGAATTGCTCCGAGTGACAAAATCATTGTTGGAATATCAGGCAGTGTAGTGGATTCTGGAATCTACCAGGCCTGGCTCGGATCCCTATTTGTCCCTTTTACCAACTATGTAGCCCTATGAAAATCATTTATGCCCGCTGATCCAACCTTTCCTCATCTGTGGAATAGAAATAATAATACTTGCCTTCCGAGGACTTTTATAAGGAAAAGTGAGAATTTCCTATGTAATGCCCTAAGGATGGAGCCTAAATGGGAGTGACTGTTACCGTTGTCATCCTGAAGGGAATTCTCATTTGGATGCATGAGTTATGTTGTTGTTGTTGTTGTTCTAAATAATAACTCACCTAGCAGTCAAAGCTGAGCAGTAACTCTGCAGTTACAGCATTTGTCTGGCATGCGCAAGGACACGGGTTCAAACCCCAGCATCATGTACACAATGAAGTGTCAGAGCAACGAAAGCCACGTGAAAAATTAAATACAATTGATTCTCTTGCTGTCCCCCCCCCCCTCTTTCTCTCTCTCTCTTAAAAAAAAAAAATGTCCCACAGAAAATTCATGCTGGAAGGCTGAGGGTATCGGTCAGCAGCAGAGTGCATGCTTAGACTGCATGAAGCTCCCATGTTCACTCCTCAGCATCAACGACTACAATAACAACAACAAAAAGGTAAAAATCCATGCTGGAAGCAACCCCAGAGGCCATCCTAATTTTATTGGGATCTAGAAAGGGAAGTTTACTGATTAATGTTAAACAACTGGTTTGTGGCAGAACTGGGCCAGGCCAGAGTCCCTTTTATGTGGCATTTGATTCTTGTCACTCTTTTTGGGGCCAAGAACTCTGGGTCCTAATGCTCCTGGATGATAATAGTCAAGGATTTAGGAATTTGCATTTGGGGAGCTACAAGCACATGCTTCCTACATCTTTCTGAAGTAACAGTCTGTCCCTCTGCAGGTCTCTTCCCTGGTTTCTCACACAGTAGAGTGGTGTAGCTCTCAAAGCCAGCAGGAGTAGCCAGGTGCTGCCACACATGCCTCTAACCCCAGCTGCGTGGGAGACTGAGGCAAGAGTATTGCCAGTTCAAAGACAGCCTCAGGGGCTGGAGCAGTGGCTTAGCAGTTGCAGCATTTGCCTGGCATGTGCTAGGACCCAGGTTCAAACCCCAGCACCACATAAACAACTAAATGTTGGAGCAACAAAAACCAGATGAAAAGCTGAATAAAATTGATTCTCTTTCTCTCACAGCCCCCCTCTCTATTAAAAAGAAAAAAGAAAAGGCCTCAGCAGCTGGGTGTGGTGGTGCATGCCTGTAAACTTCAGGCTGAGGCAGGAGAGTCACAAGTTCAAAGACAGCCTCAGGAATTTATCGAGGCCCTAAGCAAATTAAGTGAGACCCTGTCTCAAAATAATAAATCAAAAGGGCTGCAGGTATAGCTCAGTGGTTAAGTGCCCCTGAGTTCTATCTCCTGTGCCCCCACCCCCCAAAAATAAAGTTGACAGGAGTGATAAGAGTGGTGATGAAGCATGTCAGTAGACCTGGCGTCACTGCTAGCAGCTTCCACTGCTGAGCCTCAGTGTCTTCATCTGTATAACAAGAGTAATAATGGTATCTATCTCATATGGTTAAATGATGTGATGCATAGAAGTGCTTAGCATGTTGCCTGCCACATGGTAAATACTTTTTAATATTATGATCAGTCGCACATCCTAAAACAGTTATTTCTCTGGCATTCACATCAGTCTCAAGCTAAGTTATACTCCGGTGTGAAGCCTTGCCAGGACTCTCCCCCAGGCAGGTGCTATTGAAAGTCTCCTCCTTTCAAACCCCCTTCTTATCCAGCAACAACGTGGCCTCTCCGCTTTCCTTTCAGGGGCCATAAAATCCTGAAGTGATCAGTAGGAGCTGGGAATCCCTGGAATTTCTTGCTCATCAACAAACACTGCCGTTCTTAGACCTTTACACCTGGGGGGCACTGGTATTCAGCATGGCAGGTGCCCATATCTTTACACCTTTGATATCAGGTTCTTGGCACAGTAATACAGTCTGGATTCTGTTTACTGCATTTTTTTTTTTTTTAAAAACGTGACCAAAAAAACTTGGAATAATTGAGTTCTGAATTTCTCTTTGGAAAACATGATCCTCTTAATGAGACCAGAACAATGTAAAAACGCTGAATTTACAGAGGACAACTTAATACCAGCCCAAGAATGGTTTTTATTGTTTTGTTGTCTTTGAGTACAGAAATTGTATTTCACAGCCATTCTTGCCATGCCCTGACTCTGGATCTCAGCCCTCCCTCGATTCTGGATATTACATCATTTCGTTTCGGCTAATGTAAACACTCATCACCCTGCATGTTGCAGGAGTCTTCACTACACTTTGAGATTGGGCTTCACTAGGTCAGTCGTTGTGGTGATTAATGGTTTCAGAAGGAAGTGCAGCAGGAAGAGGCTTTGCAGGAATGGAAGAGGTGAGGCAGCTCCATGTGAGATTCTGCAAAGGGATTAAGATTTGGCACCGGGCTGGGTTTCTGTGCAGCCTCTTAGGCAGAGAGCCCCAGGAGAGGGAAGCAGACTGTCAGCTGTGGCTTTGCACACTCTCAGGCGGCCTTGAAGGGTGGTTGGCTCTTCCCTCTCTCGGAGGTACCCAGTTTTTACCTTGTTAAAGGATGGATGTGGATGATGGAGGCTTAAAGAAGACCAGGTAAGAGTTCTCATTTGTCTTAGAAGTCCCCCGAGGTTCTTAATGGATGGAATCTTGGGGACTGCTCCTTCACTAGTCCCATCGTGCAGCGTTAGCCAAAATACAATTCCTCTGAGACGTTTTACAAAAAGGATAAGAGGAGTTTCTTCTCTTGTTAAAGTTTCTAAAACATTTTAACCCAAAATGCTTAACTATTGCAGTTTTTTTCTTTCCCTGAAGTCTAAGCTTTGAGTTTTTTTTTTACATTTTAATCTACAAGAGTTGAAAAGGATCCTGAGAGTTTGTGAGATGTGTTTTTATTCATTTGTTTTGTTTTGTTTTGTTTTATAAGGACCTATGGTGTATTATGTATTAACATGTAGTTTAGTGAAAACTTCTAATTCATTATGTTCTTCAGACTACTAGCTTTTGAATAAGTTGCTCTTCTTTGTGGAGATTTGATTTTTTTTTCTTATCTTTTGGCTTTTGTGAATATAATACTGGTAAGGAATATCCTGAAGTCTAAGTTATTTTTAAGGAGAAAGAACTATACTTAGGAGTACAGTGCAAATCAGCTTGATAGCATCTCGGATTTAGGTGAGTTACGTGGGTTTTGGTGCTTCAAATATACTTCAGAAAGCTTCAGTGTAAATGTCCCTAGTTTGTGCAAGGGTTATGCAGTTTATCTGAGGGACTAAGCTGTTTAGTCATAAACATTTAAAAAGTGTTAGATCTCTGGTAAGATTAGTTCAAGAAGAGATTATTACAAGAGTAGCTGTCTGCTTACCACCAATTCAATTCCAAATTCTGGTCCTTTTAGTTAAAAAAAAAAAATTGGAGTTAAAAATAACCTAAAATAAAACTTGAAAACTGTTTTGTTTCTCTGTATTTGGCTAACTTCATTGCAAAGTACTGTGTTTAAGGAATTCAAGCTATGAAGACTACTCTTGAAACGGCTCACACAATTCTTTCTGAATTTCTATACCTCTACAAAAATATACAATGCTGTATGTGTATTAGGATTAAAATGTTCAGTTAAGCGATCCTTCTACAACCCTAGGAGATGGGTAGCAACCCTAAGAGAATAGCATGATAAATCATGTAAGTTTCCTGATGCAAGACCATTTTTCCTGTGTCAAAAGTCGTGTAGTAAGGGGGCATTTGGCTTATCTCATTTCAGTGAGGGTATAAGTGTGGAAGGAGTGAATGTCTGTGGTCTTGTGGCAGACAGGTAGTTGCATGGACTATTGAACATGTTAATTTATGGAAAAAAATTCCATTAAATGTAGGAATTTTGACTCTATAGCTTTCATTGAGTAAGCAAATGTTTATGCATCCAGTTGTCCTTGGGTTTTGTTTGAGCCCTTTCAGTTCACGTAATACTTGATTTTTCTTTTGGGAAACTGACAGAGTCTCTTGCGTTTTTTGTTATTTTAACTGAGAGAGAGAGTGTGTGTGTGGTGCTGGGAATTGAACCCAGGGCCTCACACATGCTAGGCAAGCACTGTATCACTGAGCTACATCTCCAGCCCTATTTTTTAATATTTTAGTCTAGCTTTTTAACCGTCATTTGTTTTTATTTAGTGGGATGACTGCTAATGGTTTTTTTGTTGTTGTTTTGGTGGTATGGCTGATAATACAGCCAGTTTAAGATTTAATCTGAGAAGGTGTGAGCTATTATCTTTAGGAAAAGAAAATTATTATAAGAGTTAAAGCCTGCAAACCCTTAATTGTGCTGGGTCCATTCTCTTCCTATTATTGGAGAATTGACACAAGCTATTATAACAAATGCTTTTCATAACTGAGCTTAAAACAGTCATGTTATACGGTGTGGAAATAAAGGATAAGCCCCAATTTCCTGACTTTATTCTTTGTCACATTGGTAACATCTTAAGAAATATCCTTAGTCCTCAAATATTTTTACAAGATGAAAACAGAATATCATTTTGTCAACGTATTACCATATCCTCATTCTGTCTTCTTCCTCCTTACCTGGCATTTTAGAGAGAGGGAAAATTGTGCAGGTAAATAACTGAGGAACAATTGCCAGGAACATCCGGGAATGGTTGCCTTGAGTTTCCCTTTCCTTCTTAATGTGCTCTTGATAAAGGTTCTGTTTGTTGTTTTAATTTCTGTTGAAATAGCAAGGAGAGCACCTGGTTGAAGACAATTCAAACAGTACAAACAGCTAAACCAGGAAAAGTCTGTTGCATTGGGCAGATGGAGAGGATTTTGAGAAGGAGAGAGCAGGGATTTGTAGGATGCGTCTCCAGCATGTACGTGTCAGCAACCCCGGCAGAGGAAGTTAAAGCAGCTTCCTGAGCTCTGCCTCAGATAGATGGACGATGGAGAGAGACATAGCCCACGATATAACTATCCATAGCACCCAAGATACCACTAGAACTTGAAGGTCCTCATGAGAGCAGGAGACTTCTGAGTTCTTTAGGAACCAACGACTCCCTTGAGAAAGTTGACAAAGAAAAACAAGAAGCCAGATTATTAGAAACAGATTATTAGAGTGGTGAAGTTCAGGTGTCTCAGCATAAAAATGCCATCAGGAAATGTCCAGTGGGGGGAAATAGTCAATAGTTAATGAAAACATGGCCGTAGAGAGGGGTTTGGGCCACCTGACAGGATAATGAGATTGTGCTGGAAACTGGAATAGGACTGGCTGAGCTAAAAAATCAGGCCAATTAGTAATAATGAGGGTGTTTACTTGCTTATAGATTGGCAAAATACCTCCTTGGGATGAATTAGGACAGATAATCGTTTCCTGTGCTAATGATTTTTACTGACATAAAGGCAGCGCAGCGCAGTAGAAGGTGCTGGGAGTATCTGTGTGTGAGCCACTATGATTTAATGACCCTAGTGAGGGTAAGGTGAAGTCGGCCACAAGAACAGAAAACCAAGGTCATGTGTACATGACTAGAACCAAGGAAAACCATGACAGTGATGTTGAAAAAAAAATCAACAGACCTCAAAAATAGTGCCAACTATTTTCTTCTTTAAAGTTAACTGCCTGACACCTTATGGGAAACATATAACAAGATTCAAAAAATCGTTTGGGAAGGTACAGTTGAGAAACAGGTTCCTTTTCCCACCTTCTAAGTCCAGTAAGAGAAGGATAAACAACTGTTTGCTAAACCTTTCTCTGTTTCAGGCATCGTGTGAAACCCTCCGGGTGCCTTAGTTTATTTTACCTTTACACCTCTGGAGGTTGGGTTATCTGGAATAATAGTAGTTATTTATAGATGTAGCTCAAAGAGGATTGTACAAGGCAGAGACACTTCATAAGAAAGAGACAGCTTCAAAAAATGGAAGGTTAATCCAGTTGGGGTAACAGGGAAAGCCACTAGGAAGCCCACGAAGAAGATCCACACATAATTGAAGGAGCATTCTATAAGACATTGATGATGAGCAAAAATGACAGGGTCTTTTAAAGTAATCGAGTGACGGAACCAGCCCAAAACCTGGTAGAACTGTCCTAGAGGATCAGAATACTCTTTGGAGAATGTGATAAGGTGCTGGCAGGCACAATAAATTATTTGCTGTGCTCTTTTCAGAAAAAATATCTTAAAATGAACACTGTTCTCAGATCTCCTTTACAAGCAGAGATGCTAGATCAAGTTGTTGTAGATGCACAGAATGTTCTAGACCTAGTTGACAAACTGGATTTGAATAAATCACAGGGACACACTGGCCTTCATCCAAGAGTTCTGAAGGAATTCAAGGGTGAAATCATGGGGCTGTTAGTAAAAGCAACTACTTTTTACCTTCAAAAGTATAAGAACCCCTTAAATCTTGGTTGCTTGGTAAAATTGCCCAGCTCTATTTCTTTGAACAAATATATGTACATATTTGTGTGTGTATATATGTATACACACAAAACACAATAATGTGTTTTAATAGCAGTGATTTTGAATTCCCAAACTCTATACATCACTGCCTTGAAAGACTTTGTGAGCATTTCATTCTTCAAATTGCTGAGATTTACCAGCCCCTTACAATCATGTTATACAGGCTTATAACTCATGTGAACTCAGTAGCAAAATCATAAAGAAACCAATGGATAGTGACTCACTGCTTCAAGAAAGTATTCATCACACAGTGCTGCTGCGTAAAGAGGGAGAGGGTTCTTGCAGCCTCAGAAACGGATGCTCCCTGTCTGTTAATTAAATAAATGGCTTGTGGACAATTTGAAAACGAACCATCTTTTGAACCCCTAACCTTGCAGACCTGCTGTCTGTTTTGCCTGGTGGCCTGGCCCCAGTTGTGGTTGTCTCAGGCCTTTTTCCCTTTCTCATGGTCTTGACTCTGCCTAACCCTGTGGCCCAGGTGCCCTGTGCTGTGCTTTGCTGTAGGTGGCCCTACTTCTCTTTCACCCATGACCTGTGCAGCCCGTATCAAGAGTAGAACAGGGAGGAGAAGCTGGGCAGTCAGAGTAAGGTCAGAATTGGTGCTGGACAAGACAAAGAACCCAGTTTGAGCTGATTACAGCCAAAAGATAGCAGGAGTAAAGAAGAGATGTATCATTCATTCCCCAAAGGTCATTCAGTCATTTAGCAGATATTTCTTGAGCCCTAAGAATGTGCTCAGAAATGTTCTGTGGATACAAATATGAATGATACAGCCTTTGTGAGGAAGAGAAATACATAAACAGTTACAGCAGAGCAGGGTGTCTTTACTTTGGCTCTAGTGATATTTTGGGCCAATTTGTTGTGGGAGTTGTCCTGTACATTGAAGGGTGTTGATGGCACCCCTGCACTTACTTCTGGTAGTGTTAGCAACATTTCCACACATGCAGTTGATCAACCCAAAATATAACCAAATGTTGTGCAATATCCCTGGAGGAAAAATCATTGCCAGTTGAAACCCACCTCAGTGAACTATGATAGGTGCCCAAATGGAAGAAGAGGTCTTGATGGGAGCACACAGCTCTGGTAGTAAGGGGAGGCTTCCTGAAGGAAGTGTTTCTTGGGAGTGACTTGCAGGATCAAAGGTTCCTAGTTGAAAGTTTGGAAGAGGAAGGTTGAGGAAAGGAAGTGTTCAGGGGAAGAGAACGGCTGGGCTGCCTGGAGACCAGAGAGGAAGCCCTGGGCCAGCCTCATGTATTCTTCAGGGTGGTGGGCCACCCTTTTGGAGCACAATTGTCAATCTCCAAGAGGCAGAGATTCACACTCAGCATCTAACAGCGGGTGAACCACTTTCGTATGCTGTGCAGGTGGCTGGCACCAGGTGAGGATGGATGTCAGTGTGGAGGTGCTGAGACCTATTGTCCCAAGAGCAGAGAGGGAAGAAATGGGCATCTAATCCCCTTCTCACTGAATTGTCCATAGAATGCTGAGTAAATTAACTGCTATTTATTAGCTAAATCTAATTAGATGAAGATTCAAAACTTGTTAGCAAAAAAATAATTTGTCTTAGGTAACTATAAATTGTGTCCAATTGCTAGTAATCATAAACTCATTGATAGTGAAAGAGACAGAGAATCAATTTTTATTTAGTTCTTCATGTGGCTTTCATTGCTCTAACACTTTGTTGTGTTCATGATGCTGGGGTTTCAACCAGGCAAACGCTGTAACCACTGAGCCACCACTCCAGCTCAATCATAGACTCTGTCAGTGGTTTAATGAAGAGTAAGTTTTAATCATCTTTAAAATGCCTTCCTCTTCCCTCTGAACTCCCTCTAAAACTGGCCCCTTTCTAGAAAAAGACTGATTTGTATTTCTTCCAGAACAGGCCTGTGTGCCACATGCTGGAGCTACTGCAGGGCTCATGGGATAGATGATCACTTCAGGGAAGATGCACCTGGTGTCTTCACTGCAGTATCCTCTCCGCAGCATACTCCTTCTTGTTGGCTCCTTGATCACCATTGCTCCTCTGGGCCCTTCCGCAGTTCCTTAATAATAGTAACTAACACTGAGCACTTTCTGTGTTCCAACATAGGAGAGGTGAGAGGGGCACTGAAAAGTGGGGTAAATGGGAAATAATTGGGCCTGGCATCATACAAGCCATTGCTATATAAGACATTTCATTTAATACTCTCAGAAAGCCCTTCTGAGCCAATGGACTCATCTTCACTTTGAGATGAGATCTGGTCTTATTTTATCCATCTGCTAAGGGACTCAGGTAGGATTTGTGCCTACCTGTTTGTTAGATTCCAAAGCCCATGTTCCTTCTATTTTAATATTCTGGGGAAGCCACCCAAGCTAATGGGCCTTGCTGCAGTCCAGCTCCCGTGCCATTAGGACAGTCTCTACAGAAGTCTTCTCAGGCTACCAGGTAGACCTGAATGACCACCAGCTCTAATAGCAAGACTGTCATCTTCAGCTATTCTGGGGGCTTCTTGTGATCTGAAAGTATCCTTATTTGGGCCATCACTTCATTGTCTCATTCCTAGATTGCTGAGATAGTCTCATGTGCAGGGACCCCAGTTCCCTTCACCCCCTCAGTTCTGCTGCTGCTTACACCCAGGTCAGTATGGAATGATGCTAAAGAGTCCAGGACCAGGATTTAGGTGCATTAGCATCTAGGTTCTACTGCATTTCACTTGCTATTTGGTCTTGAGTGTGATGCTGGCTCATTTGCAAAATGATAAACCAACCATAAATCCTACCTGTCTCTACTTGAGTATGAAATAAAATACTGGTTATGAAGGCAGGCTGAAAAAGATGCATAACTCACCATTAGCAAGAGGGACTGTGTCAGCAATAGGAGGCAAAATTTAGTAGAAACGTGTGTATTGAACAAAGGAGTGAAAGTGATTCCATGAGGAAGTGAGTTCCAGAAAGGAACTTCATATCAGCTAACCTAATTTCTCTATCAGGCAAGCATCAAGAAATGGCAGTTAAAGGGAACCTTCTACACTTAAGTAGTATAACATTTAGGTATAGTAATTGTAGCTTCTATACAAGAAGATGTTGGACTGGGGGTGTAGTCCAAGTGCTAGTGGAGAGTACTTGCCTCCCGCACGATATGCCCTGGGTTTGATCCACAGCGCTGCCCAAAATAAAGAAGAAAGTATCTAAATGATTACAACTGAAAGGAGCCCACTGATTGCTCAACCACTCCCCCCCTTTGATGATGAAACTGAGAATTGGAGACTGATGGCTAGATCAAGTTCACGTGTAGAGGTAAAGCTAAGATGGCTTGGCCTATGAAGGTTTGTTTAGACTGTGTATGTGGGACGAGGGAAGCTCTAGAACATCTTTTATTTAGATTTTTCAAATAAGGTCTCCCAACAAAAGATACTGAAGATGTAGTCATCGTGGGCATGAGGTTGCTGTGCTGGCAAGATTAGGACCTGTGCTGAAGATAGCACCTCACAGGAATCCAGAGAGGGGAAAGTGGGTCAGTGAGTTTTTCACAGTTTGGATTTTATTAATGAACCTGTTCATTAATTTAACCAGTATTTACTTCAATCAGACTTACTCTAAAATTATTAGGGAAGGTGTACAATGAACTGTTAATAAGATGGAGCTCAATCATAAGAATTCCCAAAGGGCCTGTGTAGCTGGACAGGGGGTTTACAGATTTTTTTTTTTTTTTTGAGAGAGAAACAATTTTTGTGTAGTTTTTTTTTTTTGTGTGTGTGTGTGTGTGTGACTTTCACTGCTCTGAGACTTTGCTGTGTATGTGGTGCTGGGGTTTGAACTTGCATACTTGCACATGCCAGGCAGGTGCCATAACTGCTGAGCCACCACTGCAGCCCTACAAATGGGTTTTAAAGTGAACAATTCCATGTAAAAGCATAAGTTGCACTATCCAGAATTTTGGAAAGTTCAATTATTTGTACAGAAAGGAGAAAGGTCAGAGACAAGAGAAAGACTAGGAGGCTATTGTGGAAATCCACAATACTGAGGTTTCGGACAGCAGGAGCAGTCAGAATGGAAGAATATCCCAAAACATCATTGACTGCCTGGCCGATGGGTTGAAAGAAAGGAGAAAGACAAAGGAAATGCTGAGGTTTCTAACCTACAAAAGTGGACAGAGATAGCAGCAGTGGTAGATCTGAGACAAGAGGGACAGTGAGCTTGTTTAATGGACGGTGACAGGTTGGTTTAGAGTGGGTTAACTGGGCAGGGGTGGCAGAAGAGTCCTGGTGAGCTGTTATCACACAGGTGCTAACCCTCACCTGGACAAGTTTGTTTAGGAGCCTTGGGGAGAGGATGACTTACCATGTCATCAAGGAGTCTGAACTCTGTTGAGGAAAAAGTAGGTGCAGAATAAAACACAGTCTGCTGGAGATTTACCATTCATTCATTCTTAAAGAAAAAAAAGCAAAAACTTCTTATTGTATAAAATTTCAAACAAATACAGAAATACAGAAAACAGTATATGAATACCCACATGCCCATCACCTGTTTCAGCATTTATCAGCATTGCCAATCTCATTTCATCCCAGCCTCCTCCCAGGAATATTTCTCCCCTGGTGTTTAAGCCCCAGGTTTATATCCCATTTTGTGCATCGGTTATTTATTGTATATTTTTAACAGATGAAGACATCTATGAAAACAAAACTGCAATTTTTTTTAATGAGAGGGACACTGAGAAAGAGACAATTTTTTTTTAAAAGAGAGGACAATGAAAGAGAGAGACCAAGAGAATCAATTTTTATTGAGTTTTTCACATGACTTTCATTGCTCTGACACTTAGTTGTGTATGTGGGTGCTGGGATTTGAACCTGTGTACTCGTGCATGCCAGGCAAGCACCATAACTGATGAGCCACCACTCCAGCCCCAAGATAATTGATTTTAATTTTTCAAGTGACTATCAATGCTCCGACACTTCATTGTGTACATGATGCTGGGGTATAGTTCCACATCCTTGCACATGCCAGGCAAGTCCCATATATGGGACATATATCATATATGGGATGTATGATATGGGCAACTGCTGAGCCACCACTCCAGCCCCTATAACTGCAAATTTATCATAAATAAGCAATAATTCTAAATTGTTATTTAGTAACAAGTCTATATTCAAATTTCCCTGGTGGTCCTCCCAGTGACTCCCCCCTTTTTTCTTTATAGTGGGGGAGTGTGAGAGAGAAAGGGAGAATCAACTATTCAATCTTTCATCTGACCTTCCTTGCTCTGACACTTAGTTGTGTATGTGGTGCTGGGGTTTGAACCCAGGTCCTCATGCATGCCGGGCAAGCAAGCATGATACTGCTGAGCCACCCCCCCCCCAAAATAGCTTTTAATATTTGGTTTTTGGAACAGAGATCAAGCAGAGTATAAATATGACATTTGATTGAGATGTCTCTCAAATCGTTAACCTCCAGGAGCATTTACTTGTTGAGAAAATGGTGGTGATTGTCCGGCAGAACTAATGCAGCCCTTCTCGGAGCACCTTGAATTACCATTTGAGGTGTGCCTCTGGAGTACCACAGGAGTAACATCCTCCGGTGGCTCTGTAACACCTTTCTCGTGCTTCTCCTGTCTTGGGATTCTCAGCCCTCATAGCAGATGCCGCAGAGTTCTGAGGAGGGAGCTGGGTACCAGGCTGTGCAAGCTCAGCGTGGCTTTTCTTTACTGGCCATGCATTGAGGCACTGTGTGTGTGATGCCGTGCTAAGCCGTTTGGGAAATGCAGGGAAAGTACAAGTGCCTTTGTTTGGCACTGACGAGCTTCCTTTCACTCAGCTGGAAGAAAGAAAATTACATGAAACCAACAGATTAACGTAAGCAGCCCAGCGGCGTTGGGAAGTCAAGTAACGCTCCACTTGGCTTCATCCCCAGTCTTGACGTTTAACAGCTGTGTGGTCTCAAACAAGTCGCTTCACAATTCTGAACCTAATTCCTCATCTTTAAAAGAGGAGAAAAAATGATGATTTCAAAAATCCGACAGCGTGGTCCTGGAGTTAGACGTCAGGAGCTGACTCTCGCCTTGCTAGAGCCGGCCTCTTCCTGATAACACTATGTATTTGCAGTCCCTGGGCACTTTACTCTGTGCCGGTTCTGTGTGCAGCACTTCTGTCGCCTCATTTAGTACTCTCTACAACTCCATTCACAGATATCAAAACGATGGCTTAAAGAAGCAATTTGTGGGGGCTGGAGCGGTGGCTCGGCGGTTCCGGCGCTTGCCTGGCATGCGCAAGTACATGGGTTCAAACCCCAGCACCCACATATACAACTAAGTGTCAGAGCAATGAAAGCCATGTGAAAAACTCAAGAAAAATTGATTCTCTCTCTCTCTCTCTCTCTCTCTCTCTCTCACCGTCTCACTCTCTCACTATTCTCTCTTTAAAAAAAAAAACCAAAAAACAAAAGACAGTTTATGCATAGTCATGACATAGTGAGTAAGGATTTGAGCCCAGGCAGACCACTTCAGAGCTCGCACTTCTAGGATGTATTACTTTTTCCAAATAGGTTAGTGAGGCTCAATATCCTTGCTTGTGAGGATATTGTTTATATCCTTGTAATTGTATCTATTTTCTGAAATTCTCATCAAAATTCAATAAGATAAAATATACTCAGCAAATACTCAAAAGTAGTTGTTTTCATGATAGTTATAAATTAGTAAATTATTATACCTGATGGTTGGAAAATTCTCTGAAACACTAAATTGTTCAGAACCAGCATATATATGAAAGGAATATGGGAAATGGAGATGTTAACATGCCCAGAACTCTTTTAGGGAGGGAAGAGCAGGTAGGATCCAGGGGGTCTTCAGGCGTCACAGGAGCTAAAAGTCACTCCACTGAGAGATGAGGGGTCCACTCTAAAACTCCTACTTGTCCTGGGGTTTAAATGATCAAGGAGAAAAGACACAGATTCCCCCTAAGAAGACTGTATAGAAAATGACAAAAAGAGGCCCTGATTAAGAGACAGGTGCTGCAGTGTGGCCTCAGCAAGAACTGAATTTCTTAGCATCTCATTGTTTCTTCTCAGGTAAAAGGGGAACTTTAAGGACTTAAATCTTAGGGGTTTTGGAGGAGTATATGAGATAATATAACACCTAGGGCAGAATCGAGTCAAGGACTGGAGTGATTCTGTTCCCACCTCATGTGGCCCTCCCTGTGTTTGTTGGGGTGACAGTCTTTCACTCTACTTAACCTTCGAAGTACAAGAGAAGCAGACCAGGCCACTAGAGCATCAGGGTAAAAATGCTTTCAAGGGCTCACTACTTGCTCCTGAAACAGGACCATGGATAAGGAAAGAAGAGCCAAGGAGAAAGGGCTTGGACGTGGCTTGGATGTTTCCTCTGGACCAAGTAATTGCTTTTGCTTCCCATATTTTCTTGAGTGAGAAATTTATTCCCAATTTCTTGAAAACTTTAAAGGAGGGCCATTTAGTCTAAAATTATGAAGTCATTTGTCCTTGTTGTTCTGACCATTTTTAGGATTCTCTCCTTCTTCTGGTGCCCAAGTGCTTAGCACCTGGGGCTCTGCTGGTAGGAGAGATTTTCAAGGTCACTAATACTTTTGATGCTGGATTTTTTGGATGTCAGGTTCATGTCCTCTCAGACTCAAAAAATGGAACTGAGGGACACTGAGGCAAGTGGAACAGAGTTTATTTAAAGGTTAGAAAGAAAAAGTTTATTCAGGAGAAGGGAGGCAGGGAGCCGAGCACTCCTATGAGGGGTGCAGCCACCTTTTTAATATTCTCTCTCCTTGATTAATCATTGCCTTCCCTTCCCCATGCCTAGGAGTATGAGCATGGAATTCTAGTCTGATCTAGTCTTGGGCCTACCAGCATCCTATCAGCAGAGGGGAAGTCGCTGTCCAGATAACCCCTGTTAGGCAAGGGGGTGTGGAGCTGATGTGCACCTCTGCTTACTTAGGGCAGTGGATGCTCTTTGCCCTCTCAAAAAAACGACCATCATCAAATTTCCTCCTTATCAACCCACATCATCCTGCCTACAGTGACGGCCTAGCTTTTTCTGCCTCACTGTGGTGTGAATTCCTGCGTCTGCTTCTCCCCACTAGAGAAGATGGACACACACAAAAATGGTCTATGACAAGGCCGGTGAGCAATGCCAGCTTGGGAGAGTGAATGAGGTGCTGTGGGGAACCCATGGGAGGGTCCCTGCCTGAGATTGGAGGCTTAACTGGGCCTTCCTGGAGAAAGCACCTAGAGATAGAGCATGACTTAACCATAGTTATTAGGAAGAGAAAACGGTATTTGCAAAAGCCCGGGAGTAACAGAAATCATGGTGCATGCTTGCATCCCAGGGGCTCAGGAGGCTGAGGCAGGAGGATCACAAATTTGAGACCAGCCTCAGCAACTTAGGCAGCCCCTAAGTAACTTAGAAGGACCCTGTCTCAAAAAAGTAAAAAGGGCTAGGGTTGTGGCTCAGTGGTTAAGAGCTGCTGGGTATGAAACCAAACCAAACCAAACCTGGAAGTAAAAGAGGAGTCAGTCCCTGATTTGGGACCCCTGTGGGGAGCTACTTCTGCAGCATTGCCAGGTCCTCATAACTCTCCAGTCACTGACTGATGGAGGCCCTGAATTAGTGAGGAAATGGGGTTTGGGACAGGTGGGGGTGGGAGAAGTGCTTGCCAGGATTCTCTCATCTGCTAACCGGCCTATGTGAGCAGCACAGCCCTCTGGTCTGTTTTCTCATGAATGAAGTAAAGACTCCCTGATATCTTTTTTGTCCCTTAGTTCTATGGCTCTCTGAAATTATTTTTAAAACTGAGGGGGGAAAAAAACCAAGTAACTACTGAAAACAGATTTCAGTCCTTATTAGGCTGCAGAATGGGAACAGAGACAGAACCTGGTATTGAGAAAGAATCCAAAGAAACACTTCAAGAAGAAGACGACGACGACATCTTTGCTATCGAATTGATAAAATATTTCATGGTAAATCTAGTCAATTCTGTGTTTGAGTCACCAACAAGCAAGAAATGAATCACAGAGATCTGAGGAAGAGGAGAAATGCTTTCTCAGAAGCAAATGGACTTTTGAAAACAAGTGATCAGGGCCCCTTCTTGCAGGGGTGGGGTGGAATGAGTGTCTTGGAAATATGGTGGCACAGGAAGAGGTGCCAAGGTGATGGATGGCAGTGCAGACAGGTGTCAGAACCTGCGCTCTCTGGAGGTGCAGGCAGAGGTTGTGGAGCCGGGGAGGATGCTGCTCTTTGCTCTAAGTGGAGGCAGCAGGGGGTGTCTGGCTCTGGAGGCCGGAAGCCATCTGTGGCACCCAGTGAATGCCAGCTGCTGTGTGGAGCTGGTGTCTTTTGCATACTAGTGGGCATGTGATGGGAGATGTCTACGCAGAGCATGTACCAAGTTGCCTGAGGATCTCTGAAACTGAGTCAGAAGGACTTAGAAAATGGGTGGGGCTGAAGATCTGTTGTTTGCTGAGAAGGTCAGGTTCCGACAAAGAATCCAAAAACGGAGGAGAGCGGGTCTTCGCTCCGTTGACCTTCTAACATGAGCCAGATGCACAGCATCAGGCAGCATCACTGTTACCCTGGTCACAGCAGCAACAGTAAGCATCTGCTGATGCTAAACATTAGGCCAGGTCCATTATCTATGTGATTTCCAAGCCTCACAACAGCCCATCCAAGGAGGATTTTACTTTTGTTTTATCCCCATTTTACTTCATAGTCCACTGAGCCAAAAAGGTTGATCTTAAAAACTAGTCATTTGCAAAGATGAGAATGCATACTCAAGTTTACCTCATTCTCTTTCCCAGGACATGATAAGGATTTTTTTCCAGTGCCAAGCAGTTGTGTCCGTCGGCTATGCTTATAGTAATGCAAATACATTGTTTTTACCTTTTATCTTTAATGAATGTAAAGATGATGTCTTTGTACCTCTTGAATCTGTATTTCTTTGCTAATTAGAGGGAACAGTGTTTGCTGATGATCCTCCCTGGTGAACTATTTTTTTTTTAACTCTATTGCTAGCCCTTTCATGTCACACATGATGACAATACAGTGCAACACTTACCTGACCTGTCTAAGGTCACATAGCTAGTAGTTATCAGGAGCGCAGAGGCCAGCTCCTCCCTTGCCGGCTCCCCCTGCCCCCCAGTCCTCATGCCCTTGCCCTCGGCTGCACTCCAAACTCTTCATTCTGCCACCGCTTGCCACATTGTGGGTGGGAGGTCTGAGAAGTCCCACTCATCCCCAGGACTGTCCAGGGGGAAGGACAAACAGGACAGGCAGCCCTTAAACCAAAGCATCCCAACATGAAATACTTCCTAAAAAAAAATCCTTGCAATCTCTTCTGATTAATAATAGGTGTCCACTCCAACATATTTTAAAATAGCTGGTTTGTTTTTAAAATTAAAAAAAAAAAAAACAGCAAAGAAGAAAAACAGTGGAGAAGGCAGATGGCATGTTTTAAAAGAGCTCTCACTGGAGGTTTTAAAAGCTAATACAAAAACCAGCTAATAAGCTTGTCCATCACAATCTAAAGATGAAAACACCTAAGATGTCACTGGGGCCCTCAGGGACAAAAACAGCTATCACTTTGAAATCTGATGTTTAATGAACACTAATTGTCAGCATCACATCAAATTCGGGAGTATTCACATTTATTCCTCACAACTACCTGATAAGATAAATCCTGTTATTATCAATATCACCATTTTATAGAGAGGCAAACTGAGACTTAGGTTAAGAGATTTTTTTCAAGGTTACAGAGATGGGAAGTGGGAAAGCTGGGGCATGGGCTTGGATGTTTGTTCTCTCCACTGTTAACGCTGCCAGAAACCCTAAAGACCATTCAGCAGCTGGGGAAGAGGCTGGGGCCCTTTGGTTGACCTGTAGGAGAGCAAAGAAATCATTTGAGCAATAGGGCTCGATCCAAAAAACAGCACCCAAAAGGCAACTTGTTGAGATCCTTCTTTAATAGCAAGGTCAGTTTTCTGCTTCAGCAGTTGAGACTCAAAAATTTAGCAACCAGGTAATAACTCTATAAGTGTTGGAGCTAAAACGACCCAAACTCAAGCATCTTGTCCCCTTCTTGGCTGTTACACGTTACCTCTACTGTGCACATGTGCATTCATGTGTATGCATATGCACACACACAGTACACACACGATACACTCACACACCAGAAAGCTAAGAATAAGATGTGTTCAAATAACTCAAGCAAAAGGTTGAAAGTGCAGACTCAGACTGGTGGGCACCATGCCAGGGTGTTCTAATTCCATCTCTGCCAATAAACTTGTACCTCCTTACCTCCTTTTGCAAGAGAAGAATCATTTTGATTTTAGCCATCCTTGCAGAAGGAGGTTTTTCTGTGTAAATTCCTCCTGACCCAAAATCAAAAAAAACAAAAAACAAAAAACCCAGCTGATTCTTGTCTGGTCTAAATGTATGGCTTTCCATGGTTCTTTTATGAGCTGAGTAGGATGAACATGAAGTGTGCTTTAAGAGAATCAACATGCAACTGTGCTCAGCTGTCTTGTGTTGCCTCTAGCAACTAAGATTTATTTTATACACACATGTATAGTGATTATCAGAAGTTACTGTTCAGAACAATGTACAAAGTGGAATATCCTCATCACAGCCCTAGGAGAAGGAAACTGAGGCAGAAAGAAGCTGAGTAACTTGCTCAAAGTCACGTAGCTGGCTGATGGCAGAGATGGGATCAGGGCTCAGGGAGTCTGGCTTCTGTGTTGCATGCATTACTCATGGGTGGTTGCAATTTCTTCTCAAGGAGAGTTGGTTGTGTTCATGCTGGGCTTTTCTCACAGAGAGTCGGCCTGAAGTTCATGTGTTCTGTGACCCTGTGGGGGAGAGGGGAGAACCTAACCACAGCAAGCAATGGGAAATGAGTCAGAGCCTGTTTACATTGATGATTTATTTTTTGAGAACGATTTGTTGAATGAATGAACAACTGAAACATGGTCCTTTGTGGCTTCTGTTTGGCACTTTGATATTCCATGATTTATTTATTTTTGATCTGTTAAGCCATCTAATTTAAATACCCACAAATTCAGATATTATGGTTTATAGTTGGCCTCCAGCCCTCCTCCTGTTCCCTGCATATGGGACAGTGGACTTCACTACATTTCACCTCATGCCCATTTGACCTCTTATGCTAAAAATAAGGGCCAGATGAATGTTCAGATTCCATATAGGACAAATGGTGGTTTTACTGGACGAGTGTGGTTTATACTTTAGAACAGCTGCACGTATAGAACGAAGTTATTTGACCTATTTTCAGACTTGACACAGATGTAGCTTGAAATTCCACGTGCACTTTCTCAAAAAGAGTAAGCCAATGTAATGTAAACAATCCTCTCATATGTTATCCTGTATATCAGACTCCTACATCTTAGTGGTTTCTCTTCTGACACTGGAATATCATATATTGGTCATGAGAAAGGTAGTCCTTTCTTTTGCTTCTTTGTGATGACATGAAAACAATGGAATGTCATCAAGGTGACCCTCCCATTGTATTAGAGGCTTCAGAGAGAAGCCTGATCAGTAGTGTTGAACTTGACTCGAAGCAGGTACCTGGCTACAGGCCAACCGAGATGGGCAATAGTGGGCTGAACTCTGTAAAGTTGGTGTTCAGGAGTTCTCTAGCCCACCAAAGCTTCCCACCTGTCCCTCCAGCCTTGGCCACCACAAAGCTACCAGCATCCCTGGTCTGTTGTCTCAGCATCTCTTTGGGGCTTCAGACCTGCCTACCCTCTTGAGCATCAGCCCTTGTCACCCTTCACCCCAAAAGTGCACTGACTGCCAGCCTCAGGCACACACAACACTTGGGAGACACATTGTCCTCATGCCCCCAAAGCCAGTCTTGATTACCTCCCAAAATACTGTCACCACCCATTTTATTCATTGATGTATCCCAACCACCTAGAATAGTCTCTGGAACTCAGTAAATATCTGTTGAGTGAATGAAAGGTACCTTTTTTCCTACAAATTAATTCTTGTTCCTTATCCTGGTGTTCAAGGCTTTTCACCATCTGGCACTAATCTTTTCCCATTCCATGTAGTCTTCCTTCTATAATTTAACACACACACACACACACACACAGCTCTTTAGGCTCACAACTTGTTGAGTGTTTATGCCAGGCCTCTGTCCTTTTCATGAATATTAACTCACTTAACTGATATGCCAACCTTATAAGGTTTTTACTATCATTATCACCGTTTTACAAATGAGGAAACTGAATCACAGAGCGGTTACGGTACCTCTTGAAGGTCACTTTTCTACAATGATGCAGAGCTGAGATTAAACCCAGATAGTATGGCTTCTCAGTCCATGCACATAATCATGGCCAATTCTTCTACTAATTTGTTTTTAGTTAAAAATATAAATCCAGAAGTACAGAAAGTTAAAAAGTAACAATTCACTTCTACCAACAAAAAAAATTAACGTTTCTCATTCCTTATATTTACATGAATATTTGTGATTTTAAAATTATGCATATTACAACTTGTCTTTTTTACATACTGCATTTTTTAGGTTTTTAAATATCCATGCATTTATTGCTCTTATTCTTTTCACTGTTGGATAGCTGTCCATTCTATGGACACACCATAGTTTACTCCATGTGTCTGTTCCTGTTGATGAATACTTATGGTATGCCCAAGATATCCCTCTTTGAAACAATGCTGGAATGAACATGTTCATGTATCTCTGTGCAAAGTTAAATATTTCTATTGTTTAGATTCCTAAAAATGGAATTGCTGAGTCTTAGGATGTACACACTTAAAACTGAAGGATACTGATAAATGGTCCTCTTGAAGAGCTGTCAGTTTATCTTCCCACAAATAATGTCCAGCAATTCTCAGTGATTTTCTTTTCCTTTGCCCTCAAATTCAGGAAGTGAGCACCAGCCCCCTTCTTAATGTTCCTGTCCTCTCTGAGAACTTGTGTTCTCAGCTTGCTCTGCCTTTCTGCAGAATAAATTTATTCCTTTTCCCCCACATTGCTTGGCTATATCAGCTCCTCCCAGCTCACTTTTTCAGACTCATGTTCTCTCTCCTTCCCTCCCTTACTCCTTCTTTCTGTCCTTCCCTGGCCTCAACCACCTCTCACCCATCCAACCCCCGCTTCCTTCCATCTCTCCTCCTTTCTCTCTCCTTCCCTTTCCCTCTTTCCTTAGTTATGCAAAACCATAATGGAGATACAGGCCCAGGTTGCTTTGCTATGATGTTCATATTATGAAAACCTAGAGGCTAATATGAGAAAAAACGAACTCTCTCTTCCTGGCTGTGGTGATGCTTTACACCATGTGGCTTGGGGGTTGATGATGCCTGCAATCAAATCCTGCTGGCAAAGATGACTCCATCTTGTTCCCCTTATTTGGGACACAGCAGTGACTAAGAAAGGGCAAAGGGTTATGATAGAAGGCAAAACTAGAGAACAGTCTTTGAAGTGATGGAGGAGATGGAAAAACAAAGACAAGGGCACCGATTTTTGCTGAACTCACCCTTTATGCCACCCCCTCATCAGGGCTTTACATACATTATTGCATTTCATCCCCAGTTAGAACAGACTAAACAAATTAGGAATGTTCTGTCTGGAGAGGAGGAGGAGGAGGATGTGGACAACATTTCTAAAGTCATAAATAGTTCTCCAAGATACTCCTTGAACTTAGAGAAGAGTGAGTTTAGGATAAGAGAAAGGGACTAAGTGGTACTTCCAACTGATGGCCTCTGTAGCCAAAAGATGAACAGATGGGCAATTTAAATAGATTTTTAATAAATGTTTTAGAAAACTGTATGGAAATGGTTTGGCACTGGATCATTGAGGGGAGTGAGAATGCTGAGGGTCCTTAGCCATTCACATTGATGTTTGGGGATCCAACCATGCCTATAGCCCTAGAGACCATGCAGGTATATGTCAGGGAGGGAGAGAACATTCTGAGTTCCCTGCATTTTTCTTTAAACCAAATCTCTACTTCCTATCCCTGGTAAGTTCTGGGGTTTTACGTGAGAGTTCCCTTGAGGAAAAGATTATGCTATTTAAAATATAGAAAGTCTACAAACCATTGAATTAGTTGTTTGATCTGCTGATAAGCCTTGGGCTGGATGGACCATGGGTCAGCCCCACTGTGGTTTTACTTGTGGACCAAAGAGAACCACAATTGCTTATCTTGCTTCCATAGTGAAGGCTGCCGTCCACCAAGCCACCTGGATCCAAGCATGGCACCTGCAGGTGTTGTACACAGGAAGAGGGAGTGAGACTGGAAGCCTCAGCTTTGACCCTAGCTCAGGTTCATTCCTCCTCTGTGCTGTCACTGAACTTATTCAACCTTTACCCGTGCCTGATCTTTCCCAGGAGCCCTGAGTCAGAAGACCGGTGAGAGTCTCTGTAAGGGCATTTCGCAACCCTAGATTCTGCAACACTCTGAACCTGCCTCTAACCCTCTCTCACTTCTGTGTATCTCTAACAATCCTTTCAGGCTGTAAGAGGCCTGGCTGAGAGAAAGCAAGTAAAATTTTGCAGAGTGCCTGCAGCATGGGAAGCCCTCAATAAATCATGGTGTCAGAGTTGCTGTTGATGTTGGGTTGTCTGCCCTCATCATTGCTGATCCCATTCCCATCTCCTGGACTTGGAATGGACTTTTGACTCCTGCTGCAATGCCTGTTTCTGAGCCACTAATTCCCCACTTGGACACCAGCCTGCTCCTTTCCAGTCCCACAGCTTACCTGATCGGTGCTGGGCCTTCTGTCCTTGACCACATCTGGGTCAAGGACACCCAAAACACAGTACATAATACACAGCGATTCATAATATTAGCCCTCTTTGTTTGTTGTTGCATTTAGAGCAGGGTTTCGTGCCCATATGTTTGCTTCATATTTAATCCTCTTCCTTTTCTGCATTTGAAATGTAGAAATGTCAGTGACTTGTCTTAACCTGTGGGGTCGCCAGTGGTATAGATGAATAGAAATACAGGTCTTCTGATTCTCAATTTCTTACCATTACACATTAAGATGAATCCTTTTATATCAATAAGCTTACAGATGTCCCTGTGAATCTGGAAGCAGGAAGAGCAAGAGTTTAACTTTTATTGCTTTGTGGCTGTGCCATGATTAGCTGTTAAAACACAAGAAAACTCTCTAGGTATTAATAACTTTTAAGTTTTTACTTATTCTCATTTCAAAATGTTATGGTTTTATCCAAACCAACCACTGTGAAAAGGTTGATCAAATTTATTGTATTCCCAAAAGTCAAAAATGAATACCTAAGATAAAGAAAAAATACCAATAAATGAAATAAGATAAATAGCTAAATTGCTTGAATGAACAGAAAGTGGTACTAGGCTTAGAAGAAAGACATTTTAAATAAAATCATTTTGCCTCAGTAAC